>JAFEMH010006370.1:0-126371 GCA_022495995.1 Adenophora triphylla var. japonica | reverse complement strand
AAAAAAAATAAAACTCTAATAATTATGAATATGATATGTATCCTCCGTAAAATGCTAATGTGGCTCCCGGCATTATATAAGAGAATTAGGTGGCGTTTGGTTGGTGTGAAAAGGGGGGAAAGGAATGGAAAACTCCCCCTTTTCCATTCCTTTCCTCCGTTTGGTTCAAGTTTTTAAAAAAATTCCGAAGGAAGAGTTGAATTCTTTCAAATGAAGTGAATTCAACTTTCCTTCATAAAATCGATGGAAAGTCCAATTCCTTTTGGGAGAATGGAAAAAAAAAATTTTTTTTTTTTCACCAAAATACCCCCAAACCCTACCCACCCCTACCCCCTACCCGGCCCTACCCGAAATCCCGCGGCCACTTACGCCCCCCCCCGCCCCCCACCCCCGCCTTACGCCCCCACCCCCCCACCCCCGCCACCCCACGCCCCCGCCCCACGAAATTTTTTTTTTTTTTTTTTTTTTTTTTTTTTTTTTTTGCCTACCCTCCCCCACCCTACCCCCACCCCCACCCCCACCCCCACCCCCCACCCCCCACCCCCACCCCCACGAAATTTTTTTTTTTTTTTTTTTTTTTTTTTTGCCTACCCTCCCCCACCCCCTACCCCCACCCCCCCCACCCCCACCCCCCACCCCCACGAATTTTTTTTTTTTTTTGCCTACCCTCCCCCCACCCTACCCCACCCCCACCCCCCACCCCCCACCCCCCACCCCCACCCCCCACCCCCCACCCCCACGAATTTTTTTTTTTTTTTTTGCCTACCCTCCCCACCCCCACCCCCCACCCCCCACCCCACCCCCCACCCCCACGAATTTTTTTTTTTTTGCCTACCCTCCCCCACCCTACCCCCCCCCACCCCCCCCACCCCCACCCCCACCCCCACGAATTTTTTTTTTTCTCGCCTACCCTCCCCCACCCCCCCACCCTACCCCCACCCCCCACCCCCTCCAAATTTTTTTTTTTTTTTAAAGGGTAAATTGGTCATTTTATATGCTTTCATTTCCATTCCTATAATTTGTATTTTCAAACCAAACATGATTTGTCAAGGAATTGAATGACAATTCCATTCCATTCCGTGCCAACCAAACGGAGGGGTTGAATCTCAGCTTTTTCCATTCCAATTCCATTACAATTCCATTCCATTGACAATTCCATTCCTTCACTTTTTTCCACCGAACCAAACGCCCCCTTAGGGTACAAAAAATCATGGGCCAAGGCTAGAGAGAGGAAAACTCCCTCTTGATGGAGGAAAACTCCTCTTGTAATAAAACCGAGCAAGTGTACTCACTACCGGTGTAGCAGTATGCAAATGCAGGGGTCGAATCCACAGAGACTCGTTGGTAAACAAATAATGGGAAAGCAGTGAATTTTTGTAACTAAAGATTTATAATTTTTATTTGAAACTAAGAGCATAAAATAAATAACTAAAACTAAATAAACAATAAAACAGATTATGAGCAGAGATTCGTAGATTGGATTTCACTATACCATCATTCTATGCGAGAATTTTACTTAAGAAACATTAACTCAACTTCTAGGGTTCATTCACTTTAGCTAGGATCGACACGGTTAGGTGGCCGGATTACAATTCTAAATACTCTTTAATATTGTGACTTCTATTACGGTACCACAATATGCCAAGAATACATTAAGCACGAAAGAATAAAAGAACCTAATATTGATCCGATTCTATTACGGCACAGATCAAATTATTCAATCAATAGTGGTCATTGTATAAATCGCCCAAATTAATGGCTCGATAAATACCCAATTATTCAAAGATGAGTTCGTATCTTAACATACGTCTCGAATCTAAGAATAAGAAATTAAAATCTATTAATGAACTAGAAGGAATTAAATAGAAAGAATTAAAATATTAATGCATAGAAATCCGGTAAAGGTTCGACCAATCTACAAATCTAAAAATTTAGCTACTCATAATTTACAAATAATAAAAACCTGGAATGATGAATTATTCTTCTTTCTTCAATTGAATTGTCAAAAAGAAAAGAAAAGTAAAACTAAAACCTAAAAATAATAATCTGTGATGATATATTAATATCCTCCTTTTCAAGCCGTGGCTGCCGAGCTTTATTAAGCATTATTCAAGTTCTACATTATTTGCAGAAAGCTACAGGTGGAGTTCTTGTGTCTCAAGAACCAAGCAAGGTCATTCTTTACAGGGGTTGGGGTGCGAACGAGGGTCCGTACAAGGCCAAGGGCGAAAATACATCAGCATCGGGAGAAGGTTCGGAAAAGCCAGTTATTTCCCAGGAGCTCATTGCAGCAATTAGACTTGAATGTGGGTTGCAGTCTGATCTAGTAACGGAATCAGCTGGATGAAGTGGGCCCAGTTATGCAATGAGATCACAAATCAAACATGATGCATTTGAAAGAGCATTTAACAAGGCACGAATCTGGTCTAAAATCCCTGAACTGGATTTGGGGCTTGGACGCCTTATGAGTAACTCGAGATAATGAAGAAAATGGCTGGTAATGTTTTACTTTACCTCTCTTATGGTGATATCTGCTCCGAAATCGGAGTGGTGCAAGCTCGGGGCAAGGGTACATTCTACAATGGGTGTAAGGGCGCCTGTGTTTAGTCCAATTTTGGCTAAAACAGTCACAGCTACACCAAATATTTAGTGAGATTGCAGACATTTTTATTGTACTATTAACCGGTGTAATTAGTTTGACTGTATTATTGTATTTCATGCATGTAATTATCTCATTGTTTTCTTCTCAGGCATGTGTTTTAACGTTTCCTTGATGTATAGGAATCTCCAATCAAGGCAAAGCTCTCTGTGTTGCTAAAAGTATTTTAATTGAAATCTCTATTTTATTTTTTAAAAATTAAGTCAATTTTCATTATTATTTTTTTGAAACGAAGTCGAACGATAAATAATTTTTTGGAAAAATTGCATATTTTAGACCCCAAAGTTAGTTGACCCCAAAGTTAGTTTAGGATGTATTCACATTGGCTCTATTCTTTCACTAAAAATAATTTAGGCCTCAAGGCATTTTTGAGCTTTGTTAGAAAATTTCGTTGAATGATCACGCGGTGCAATGCATGAGTCATTTGAGTCATTTAACGGAGAAAGTTTTTTGATAAGTGTATTTATAGGCACTTATATGCTAAATATGTATTTTATTTAGTTTTGTTTGAATCATTTTAGTTTAAGTTAGTTCATATTTGTATTTGTTTTACGGATTTTATACTTGGTGTTATTTTGTTATGATTTAACAGGTGTTAAGTACGTTTTTTGAGTAAAAAGGGCATGGAGTAAAGCTTATTTGAGTAGAAGGATCAAAATTGGAAAAATAAAATTGGATCATACCAAACCAGCAGGTGCTCGGCCGAGCACCCTTATAGACTCGGTCGAACAGATCAAAGCCGAATGGACATTTCTTCTAGAAAGTTATGCTCGGCCGAGCAGGCCATATGACTCGGCCGAGCAGCACCTGTTCTCAACCAAAATGTGTATTTTTCAAAGTGTGAAGGCTTTTGGAGAAATGGGTGCAACTTTTGACCCAAACACCTATAAATAGGACATGTAATCAGTGATCCAGACATCTAGAAACTATTGTAAACTTACTACAATACAATTAGCAATGCATAAACATCATTATTTTTTAGCATTATTGTAAGTTTTTGAATTTGATGTAATCTTTATTTTTGACCCTAAACTATTGTAAGTTTTTTAGCACTATTTTGGAGATTGAATAAATAAAATTTTTTTGAAGGTTTATTTTCAGCCATTGTTTTTCGAATAAGTATCTCTTTTTCTTACTCATTATTTATGTCTAATTAATCTTTTATGATATTTATTATAGCTAATGAGTAAGCCCCCAAATTCTTAGAGTTGTAAACTCGACTACATGTGTTCACCTTATTAAATCATGATTCTTTCTTATTCTTCGTTCTAAATCAATTTTCTTCATATCACTCTTAATAAATATAATTTGTACGCCCTTACTTATATGATTCTAATTAATCAAGAGATTTAATTAACCGTTAATCTTTATTAACAGAATCATATGAAGTAATCTAGACACTATTAATCACGAGAGTATATTAATTGCCTAATAATGATCCTTAATTGGAAAATACGTGTATTTTAACATGAACTTAATGGGTTTTGACTAATATACGAAACCATCGAGAGAAAGAGAGAAAGACCGTGTTAGTGTCAAAATAAATGTGCTATCTTGCTTGATCGTGAGAAGGTAGCACGAATAGCCACTACAAGAATCAGGGTTTTTAGCCACGGTTGTCGAACCGTGGTAAATAGAGATAAAACTGTGACTAATAGTATTAACCACGGTTTCGTCACGTTTTTACGTCCGAGGCTTTTGTGAGCGTCGCTTATACTGTTCTACGTTTTCTAAACCGTGACAAATAGTATTTGCTACGGTTATGGTCACGGTTAAAAACCGTAGCACAATAAGTGTGATATATGTTAATTTTTATTTGTGACGGTTGTTGTGACATTTTCTAAACCGTGACAAATAGTCTTTTTTTTATTTGTCACAGCTGTTGTAACATTTTAAAAACGGTGCAATTTGTAATACTTGTGACAATTTGGAACAGTCACAAAAGTTATATGCGACATATAAATCATTATTTGTATTGGTAATTAACGTGGCAAATGATACCATAATATGTGTTTTTTCTATTTGTAACACAATTCAAAACTGTGATATATAGAATTTTTTTTAATTATAAAAGCTAGTGTACTATATATTCATTGTAATGCATTTAGTAGCAATAAAAGAGTTAAATGACCATTTTAACCGTAATGCATAAATTTTCATAAAAAATCACAAACGGTGATACAAGTGCTTAAACAAAAATCCTAAATAATTCATTCTAGTAAGTCAAATCTAACAACTAATCATAGTCATAATCTAGTCTAAAACATCAAAGTTTTGAAGTTGATGTTGAAGATCAAAGAGACGTCATCAAGGCTCCAATCCTGTCATGCGTATACAGAAAAGCAAATCTTTATAAATAGTGAATGAATATCGTTGACAATTGAAAACATAAACAAAATCACGAGTACTTCATATTTTAGATTTAAAATAAATGGATAAATTAGATGTCAGAGGCATTAGAAACACTATACCTCATCAGCAATGAAGGAAGCATACTTCTCATTAGCAATTTCTTCACAGCGTACTGTGGCCACCATCACCTACAGAAACATCAAAGGTATTAAGATCTAGACAAGCAATCTAAATCTTATAAAGCAGTTGATACTCAAGCCATTACCTTGTGAGCAGGCAGGTCAAGATCCCTGTTCTCCTTAATGACTTTCCAGATTTGTTGTGCACTAAAAGAAAAAGTTGAAGCGGGAACAACTCCCCGCCTATCACCAGCAAGCCCACCAGGTGCTATAGAATGGATGAATCGCTGCCTCAAATCGGCGACCTTCATTGTTCACAGAAAAAACGAACTTAAAAGCTTACTCTGTGGAACTCCAATAACCAAAAAATCTCAAAATATTCTTTAGAAAAATACTAATCCAACATATGTAAGCAAATGACTGGAAAAATGAACAAGATGAACATTACTTCAATTTGTAAAGCTAAACAAGAGCAAAGGAGCAAACAGTCTCCGAAACATAATTATCATCGATCATGAAAAGGGAACATTAAAATATGCAAGACTTCAAAGACTAAGAATTATGTATTCCAAAATAAGGATTGTTTCCTTTGAGATTTCCAAGTGCACTTTGACCGTGATTTGGATTTAAGATACGCTGGAGCTGCAGCGGTTGACGTAAAAATAAAAATTAAAATTAAAACAATATTTAACGGGTAAACCACGGTCGACCACGGAACCGGTGCAAATAATAATTAATTGTCACGGTTAAAAAAACCGTGGTTTATAGAAAATTATTTGTCATGGTTAACGGACCGTGACAAATAAAATGTGACAAAAACACCTTTTTCTTGTAGTGAGCGTATCCTACTTGATTTTTTATGAAACCTTTATCTAAATCATGATTAATTGTTGATGAATACATGTTGTTTGAATCCCAATATCGAGAATTTCCTTCATTATAAAGAGTTCAATTTAAGGTAGTAGTTTGTATTCATTTTTAGATAATCAACAAAATAATTTTCTCCCCCAATCCATTTTTTATTCTTAGTTCCTATTTAAAAGCAAGTATTAATCCATATGCACATTTTTCTCGTGGGATCGACCCGCATTTTCCGTTTCTATACTACATATACACCGTGCACTTGCGGTATTAAAATAACCATTAAGTTTTGGCTTGACAGGTTTTTGGCGCCGTTGCCAGGGACAACAATTTACTATTTTAGAAATTGCTTTTAATCGTTTACAATTTTTTGTCTATTAATTTTATTTTTATCTAACATCCCTTCCAAAGATTTTTGTCTTTTAATAAAAACGGGTCGAGCTAATGACCTTAATTAAACGAGCATCATTGGAATGGTAAACCGATGAATTATATTTTTTATAAATTTTTACCATTTTTAGTTAGGGGTGAAAGCGGTTCGGCTCAAACCGCGGTTTGGAGTCGAATCGAGCCAAACCGTGCAGTTTGGCTCGATTTTTAGACATAAGTGGTTTAGCTCGGTTTGAGAAATTAACAAACCATGTGGTTCAGCTCAGCTTGGGGTTTGACACTCCTAAACCGAACCGAGCCAAACCGAACCGAACCGTTTGAGACCGAACCGCGGTTTGAAACCGTCAAACCGAACCATTAAGCCGAACCGTCAAACCGAGCCATGTTGCTGCTGCTGCTTATGTTGCTGATTTGCTGCTGTTGCTGATTTGCTGACTTGCTGCTGTTGCTGATTTGCTGCTGTTGCTGATTAGCTGACTTGCTGCTGTTGCTGATTTGCTGCTGTTGATGTTATGTTGCTGCTGCTGCTTATGTTGCTGCTGCTTATTTATTTTTGAACAATTTTGTTATTATTTGGTACTCTATGGTTGACATTTGATCATTTCGCTGTTTGGTCTGCTGCTTATGTTGCCTTTTTTGAATTGTTATGGTTTGAAATGTGGTTCGGACCGTCGTCTAGATCGCGGTTTGGACCGTGGTCTGAACCGCAAAATCAAACCACAAATCAAACCGCGGTTTAGACCGAACCAAACCGAACCATGGCGGTTTGGTTTAGCTCGGTTCAAATTTTTTTTATGGTTTAGCTCGGTTTGAAATTTCTCCAAACCGATCCTAGCGGTTTGACTTCTAAAATTGCTCAAATCGAGCTAAACCGAACCATTTCCACCCCTATTTTTAGTATATATTATTATTATTATTATTTCATTAATCTTTGTTTTTGCCATTCTACCCAAAGCCCTCTCGTCTTCTTCACTCTATCTCTCTCTAATCCCCCGAGCTTCGAAAAAAAAAACCACCACCACCTTAGTAAGTTTATTTTCCCAACCCCTGTTTTAATTTTGTTGTTACCTTGTTTTGGAAACATTGGGGACAATTGATGGATGTGGTTTTACCCATCCAAAAGATATGTTCTTAAGCTTATTTTTTGCTCGAAACCTAGAAAGTTTAATGCGTTTTGTAGTGTTTTATAAGTACAGGGGCTGATGAGCAATTAAGCTGAAAACGGAGGCTATAAGCCTATTTTGAAAGTACAGTGACCTAATTGCAAATTTGGAAAATTGGGAGAAAAATTGGTTTGCTAAAGTTCATGGACAAAGCGAAAATATGGAAAGTTCAAGGACAAGGTGCAAAAGAAATTTTTATAATGACCAAAATGCGACGGTGCAACTACGTTACGAACCGAATCCAAGGAGGGTCCTAACAGAGGCAGCACATTTGGGGCCAATTGCTGAACAATGGCCGGCCAAAGCAAATGGAGCATGGGATGGCCGAGGAACTGCTGCTGGCCAAGGAAAAGAGAAAATGCCAAAAGCAAATGGACCAAACATCAGAACGAGTTGGGGAAGATGGAATGACTCGTTTTCACGAGTCAGCACTTGGAGCGGTTTGGGCTTGGCATTTGGGGCCTCGCCGTTGCACTACCGGGCGTACACGGCTGTTGGTGACCTAGTTGATTTATTAACTTAGCAATTGGTTTTTGAGGAGGCATTCTAGAGAACACGATTTCGAGAAAATAAGAACAACAACACTTTTCTTTGTTCCACGATCCGAACCGAGGTTTTAGGTTTTATTTTAATTCTGTAATTTTTATTTTATTATGAGTAGCTAATTTTCCTTTTTCTTGGATTGGATGTAGTAGTTGTCAAATTTCTATGCTAAAACAACTTTAATTCTTTCAAACTTTCTCGTTCATATTTGATGAAATATTTATCATTCATTTATTTGTTTTAGATTGTTGCACTACCGTGGACAATTTATATAAAGAACACTATTTCATCAATTAGGTTTAATTGTTGACCTATCGGAATTCAAGAAAACCTAGATTCATTGATTTCTTATTTGCTTAATGAGTTTCTTGAGTATTGTTTTGACCTACCAGAATTTACAATACGATAGAAATATTGGGGTTGCAATTCAAACACCAAACGTCCCAACCCTTAGTCAAGTGAAAGAATCTTTGAACGAGATTGTCATTTTTATTATCTATTAAACTCTAGCATAGAAAGGAGACAACTATGAAATCCAATTCGTGAATTCTTTTAATCTGATTAAATCCTTGTTAATTGTTTGCTTGTTTTCTTTAGTTTCAATAATTATTTTAGTTTCTTGCTTTAGTAGTTTAATTAATAAATCAAAACAAAACCCCCCTGGTTACTTTACATTAATTAAATCAACTTGTTAATTCACTCAAGTCTCTGTGGATTCGACCCTTGCTTGTGCATACTACTACAACGTTAGCTAGTACACTTGCTAGGTATTTTATTACAAGAGGATTTTTATCCATCAAGTTTTTTGCGCCGTTGCCGGGGACTTGTTGTGAAAAAAAAGTTAATTTAGCTAGTGTAAATAATTTCTTTTATTTCTTTTTGTTTTTTTAGTGTACATAATTTTCTTTTATTATTTTTATTGTTATTTTTTTGGGGACTCAAGAATGCATAGAATGAATAATTATAGCATGTATGACTCGGGTCAAAATTGTGGGTCTTATTCTCATGCTACTAATGCTTGTCCCTCTAGGACATATTTTTCTGAATATTATCCACATGTACAATAAAGAAATTATTTTCAATCATGGAGACCTCCGCATGGTACTCCTTCCAACTCGTATAACTAAGGGTGGAAAAATTATTCAAACATGACGTGGAATGAGCGAGAGCCAATGTACTATGACCCATCACCTCCGCCACCTCAAAAGCAATATTGGGAGGAACAATTGGAAGGAATGAAAGAGCAGAGAATGGAACAAGAGAAACAGACCGAAGCAGTTTTGAGTAAGATAGATGGACACATTGACACAATAATGAAGGCATTGAGGAAGCAAGAATCGGATTCAAGTCTAATTTAGCCTGATCATGTTGAGTCAATAACCACGCTTCGAGATGAGAGTTCCATAAGCTATGAGGTACATTCTTCTTCTTGCACCGATCTGGTACATACTCCTGCTGTTAGCTGTTATCCTGAAGAGCAACCTTCAACCCTGATTTGGTATACGAATGATGATGGGGCAGAGTGTGTTTATGATGCAGATTTTCATTTACCACTACTAGAACAAAAGAAACTCACGAAGAAATCAAAGGCTAATTTTGTCTGTAAAATCTCCAGTGTTGATTGTAAAGATGAATCACTTTGTGTTAGTTCTAGTGGGTGTATAGAGAGGGAGGATGTAGAGAATTTAGAGAAGACAGGGCATGAACAAGCCATTGAGGAGCCTGAGTTAGCTTTTTATGATGGTGAAGGGTGGGTCAATGATTCGGTGCAAGGTGGTGCGCTCATATCTGACAAGGCTAATGAATGTGGCCATAGTGAAAATCCTATTCATCACCTTGGAAATGAAGAAAAATTGGCAATCTTTCTTATACCTCATGTTTCTCGTGAAGAGAATAAAAATGGCAAATATCTTCAAGAGAAAAAGCCCAAAAAGCGTAAACGTCTAAAATTTCATTGGGCACAAAATGATCTCAAAGCTCGAGAAATTTACATGGGGCTTGATCTGAAAATAAGGAACTGCGAAACCATGAAGTGAGCCAAAGGACGAAAGGTGAAGTCCAAACGGGAGAAACGGTCGGGCTAACGACCTTAACCAAATGCGCTAATTGGGAGGCAACCCAATTAGGTACGTGTTAATTGCTTTATTTATTTATTTTGTTGTGTCATATCGTCCTTTGAACCCGAGGCATGTTTTTGTTCTCTTTGCTATGAGGACATAACATGTTTTGAGTTTGGGGGTAGATATCTCTCCAAGTTTGTAGGTTTATAGGGGAGTGTATATAGTGTCACTAGATATCTCTCCGAGTTTGTGGGTTTATAGGGGAGTGTATATAGTGTCACCCTAAAAAAAAAATAGAAAAATTTAAAAATTTTGTTCTCATTATATGTTAGGAAGTTGTCCAACGTCCGTGATGATTTGAGGGTTTTTGATTGAGTTTTGCTAAGTTTGTGCCAATTTGAATTTGTTTATTAGAATTGCATTAATACATGTAAAACACAATTGCACCACCATTCACTTCCATCATATTTCTTGATCATGGTCATTAATTTATGTGTCCTTTATGGGTTCACTTTGACATTCTCGGGGGTCTTAGAACATGGTTGCACGCTTGTCAATAACACATCAATAGATTACTTGATATTTATGGCTTTCATTTGTTTGACAACCTTCTTGTGAGCCTTCGACTTTCTCGTCACTGTCAATATATGAATTATCACTTGATCTCGTTTTGAGCCTGTTTAGAAAGAATGGAACATCTAGACCACCATTCGCCTTCATTTGACGCCTACTCCCTAGCTCTTGACACCTAGAATAGGTTTATCCTATCTTCGCAAGAATGTGGAATTGGAAGAGTTCAAGTTTGGGGGTTACATAGGGAAATTATGGGAATGAGTGAGGAAGGTCAAAAATTGTGAAGTGGATGTGTATTGTATAAAAGGGGGTAAGAACCAAAAAAATAGTTCAAGTTCAATTTTCAAAAAAAAAAAAACAAGTAAAAAACAAAAGAAAAAAAGAAAAGAAAAGAAACAGTTTGCCCCCTAACTTTGTGAAATATGATTGTTCAGTGACCTATTTTGAGCGAGGAAATGATTTCAACCCCACATATATAAAGTATGACAAAGTCAAGTTTGGGGGTTGAAGCATTGGGGAAACAAAGGTGAGCGAAAAGCTGAAATTTCGGAAGAAGTAATATGCAATGGAAGACTTTTAGTTTCACATTCTTGTGTTTGTATGTCAATTCCTTCATTTGTACCCGCGAACCTAGCCCCACAATTGTTGTGGATTTAACCCTGAAGCCATATTTTTGTTCAATATTGAGTAATCGGGTTGACAAGTACGTAATCATGCATATGAGTATCCTTGTAAGTTGAATTGTTTGTCTTCTGTAATGTAGGGCATGTTTTACTGAACCCATAAACAATCTTATCTTGTTGATCATGATCTCCCATATTTCATTCATCATTCAGGCCGAGGTGGAAAATTGTGGGTTAGATGCATTAATGTAATTGTAATTGCATATTCTTATTGGCACTTGTTTAGCATATTTTGTGAGAATCTGAGACTTGTTTGGGCGGAAACCTTGTATATATTGAGAACATAAAAAAAATAATATATTTTCTGTTTGTTTTTATTTTTTAGGGTAGTTTTGTTTTTGTTTAGTTCTTTTGTTTTACTCGAGGACGAGCAAAAGGTAAGTTTGAGGGTATTTGATGGATGTGGTTTTACCCATTCAAAAGATATGTTCTTAAGCTTATTTTCTGCTCGAAACCTTGAAAGTTTAAAGCGTTTTGTAGTGATTTATAAGTACAGGGGCTGATGAGCAATTAAGCTAAAAACGGAGGATATAAGCCTATTTTGGAAGTACAGGGACCTAATTGCAAATTTGGAAAATTGGGAGAAAAATTCGTTTTCTAAAGTTCAGGGGCAAAGCAAAAATATGGAAAGTTCAAGGACAAGGGGCAAAAGAAATTTGTATAATGACCAAAATGCGACGGTGCAATTACGTTACGAACCGAATCCAAGGAGGGTCCTAACCAAGGTAGCACATTTGGGGCCAATTGCTGAACAATGGCCGACCAAAGCAAATGGAACATGGGCTGGCCGAGGAACTGTTGCTGGCCAAGGAAAAGAGAAAATGCCAAAAGCAAATTGACCAAACATCAGAACAAGATGGGGAAGATGGAACGACTCGTTTCACGAGTTAGCACTTGGAGTGGTTTGGGCTTGGCATTTGGACCTGCTGTTGCACGGCTGGGGTACACGGTTGGTGACCTAGCTGATTTATTAACTTAGCAATTGGTTTTTGAGGAGGCATTCAAGAGAACACGATTTCGAGAAAATAAGAACAGCAACACTATTCTTTGTTCCACGATCCGAACCGAGGTTTTAGGTTTCATTTTAATTCTGTAATTTTTATTTTATTATGAGTAGCTAAATTTTCTTTTTTTTGTGGATTGGATGTAGTAGTTGCAAATTTCTATGCTAAAACAACTTTAATTCTTCCAAACATTCTTGTTCATATTTGATGAAATATTTATCATTCATTTATTTATTTTAGATTGTTGCACTATCGTGGACAATTTATATAAAGAACACTATTTCATCAATTAGGTTTAATTGTTGACCTACCGAAATTCATGAAAATCTAGAATCATTGATTTCTTATTTGCTTAATGAGTTTCTTGAGTATTGTTTTGACCTACCGGAATTTACAATACGATAGAAATATTGGGACTACAATTCGAACACCAAACGTCCCAACCCTTAGTCAAGTGAAAAAAATCTTTGAACGAGATTGTCATTTTTATTATCTATTAAACTCTAGCATAGAAATGAGACAACTATGAAATCCAATCCGTGAATTCTTTTAATCTGATTAAATCCTTGTTAATTGTTTGCTTGTTTTCTTTAGTTTCAATAATTATTTTAGTTTCTTGCTTTAGTAGTTTAATTAATAAATCAAAACAAAACCCCCCTGGTTACTTTACATTAATTAAATCAACTTGTTAATTCACTCAAGTCTCTGTGAATTCGACCCTTGCTTGTGCATACTACTACAACGGTAGCTAGTACACTTGCTAGATATTTTATTACAAGATGATTTTTATCCATAAAGTTTTTGACGCCGTTGTCGGGGACTTGTTGTGAAAAATAAGTTAATTTAGGTAGTGTAAATAATTTCTTTTATTTCTTTTTATTTTTTTTAGTGTACATAATTTTCTTTTATTATTTTTATTGTTATTTTTTTGGGGACTCAAGAATGCATAGAATGAATAATTATAGCATGTATGACTCGGGTCAAAATTGTGGGTCTTATTCTCATGCTACTTATGCTTGTCCCTCTAGGACATATTTTTCTGAATATTATCCACAGTTACAAGAAAGAAATTATTTCCTGTCATGGCAACCTCCGCATGGTACTCCTTCCAACTCGTATAACCAAGGATGGAAAAATTAATCAAACATGACGTGGAATGAGCGAGAGCCAATGTACTATGACCCATCACCTCCACCACCTCAAAAGCAATATTGGGAGGAACAATTGGAAGGGATGAAAGAGCAGAGAATGGAACAAGAGAAACAGACCGAAGCAGATTTGAGTAAGATAGATGGACACATTGACACAATATTGAAGGCATTGAGGAAGCAAGAATCGGATTCAAGTCTAATTCAGCCTGATCATGTTGAGTCAATCACCACGCTTCGAGATGAGAGTTCCATAAGCTATGAGGTACATTCTTCTTCTTGCACCGATCTGGTACATACTCCTGCTGTTAGCTGTTATCCTGAAGAGCAACCTTCAACCCTGATTTGGTATACGAATGATGATGGGGAAGAGTGTGTTTATGATTCAGATTTTCGTTTACCACCACTAGAACAAAAGCAACTCACGAAGAAATCAAAGGAGAATTTTGTCTGTAAAATCTCCTGTGTTGATTGTAAGGATGAATCATTTTGTGTTAGTTCAAGTGGGTGTATAGAGAGGGAGGATGTAGAGAATTTAGAGAAGGCAGAGCATGAACAAGCCATTGAGGAGCCTGAGTTGGCTTTGTATGATGGTGAAGGGTGGGTCAATGATTCGATGCAAGGTGGTGCGCTCATATCTGACAAGGCTAATGAATGTAGCCATAGTGAAAATCTTATTCATCACCTTGGAAATGAAGAAAAATTGGCAATCTTTCTTATACCTCATGTTTCTCGTGAAGAGAATAAAAATGGCAAATATCCTCAAGAGAAAAAGCCCAAAAAGTGTAAACGTCTAAAATTTCATTGGGCACAAAATGATCTCAGAGCTCGAGAAATTTACATGGGGATTGATCTGAAAATAAGGAACCGCGAAACCATGAAGTGAGCCAAAGGACGAAAGGTGAAGTCCAAACGGGAGCAACGGTCGGGCTAACGACCTTAACCAAATGCGCTAATTGGGAGGCAACCCAAGTAGGCACGTGTTAATTGCTTTATTTATTTATTTATTTTGTTGTGTCATATCTTTCTTTGAACCCGAGGCATGTTTTTGTTCTCTTTTCTATGAGGACATAGCATGTTTTGAGTTTGGGGGTAGATATCTCTCCGAGTTTGTAGGTTTATAGGGGAGTGTATATAGTGTCACTAGATATCTCTCCGAGTTTGTGGGTTTATAGGGGAGTGTATATAGTGTCACCCAAAAAAAAATAGAAAAATTTAAAAATTTTGTTCTCATTATATATTAGGAAGTTGTCCAATGTCCGTGATGATTTGAGGGTTTTTGATTGAGTTTTGCTAAGTTTGTGCCAATTTGAATTTGTTTATTAGAATTGCATTAATACATGTAAAACACAATTGCACCACCATTCACTTCCATCATATTTCTTGATCATGATCATTAATTTAGGTGTCCTTTATGGGTTCACTTTGACATTCTCGGGGGTCTTAGAACATGGTTGCACGCTTGTCAATAACACATCAATAGATTACTTGATATTTATGGCTTTCATTTCTTTGACAACCCTCTTGTGAGCCTTCGACTTTCTCGTCACTGTCAATATATGAATTGTCACTTGATCTCGTTTTGAGCCTGTTTAGAAAGAATGGAACATCACTACAAGAAAACAGGGCAACTGAAACGGAATTTTGCAACCGAATTGAAATCAGTTTCATAACAGGACAACTGAAACGAAATTTTGCAACCGAATTGAAATCAGTTTCTGAGTAAAAAGTTCTCATTGAAGATTGACGTGCACAATTAATATTGCAACTCATATTGCAACGAAAAGCTATTTTGTCGCTTCATATTTCGGGGTTGCAACGGATTTTGAAACAGATGCACTTCTGTTTCAATTTTCTGTTTCAATTTCAGTTGCAATTAATAATATAAAATTTATATATTTTGAACTTAAAAAATTTGGCCGCAAAAATTTTGGAGGGAGGAAACCTGCCTAATTTTGCGAGGGATTTTGAAACAGAAAATTTTCGGTTTCAAATTATCCATTAAATTTCGGTTGCAATTAATCCTAAATTATTTTTATTTTATTAAATTGTATAAATAAATACAAAACGGCAACGTTTGTACGGTGTATTTCACCGCATTACTTTTGCGACCTAATTCCATACCCATTTAAACCGCAAAGCAAAGGCGCAAACACGCCGCTCTTTTCCCCCTCTCTTCTTGCCCTCGCTCTCACTCTCTCTCTCCACTACTGCGACGTGGTGCCGGCGTCTCCTTTCCGGTGGAATTCGTGGCCGGCGTCTTAGGCATCTCCTTCCCTCTCCGCCGAATTGAACAAGGTACTGATTCTAACCTTTTTCTGATTCTCTCTCTAGGTAAGGTTCAATGAATGTTGATCTCTTGCTATTGAATTTGTTGAATTTCGATTCCTAGGTATTCAATTTAGTTGAATACCTATATATGAAACCAAAATCAGCAATTAAATCTACTAATACCGATTTGTGTTTTCTTCTTGGTTCTTGGTACTTCCAATAATTAGCGATCTGTTTTTCTTCACCACGGTAAGGCAAAATCGCGGCGGCTTCGCCTTGAAGTCCTACGATTCAAAGCAATCTCTTCGGGCGGCTGAATGCCATCAAGTTCACATCTCGCACTTTTTTGTTCCTCAATACCTGGAGTTTCCAATTTGAGCTTGAATGAAATCTATTGTTGCTGAAAATATTGTTGTTTTTCTCTTATACCAAATCTAATACGGCACTCGTTTATGAGATTTTGTTGGGTAACTTGTGGGTTTTATGAGATTTTGTTGGGTAACTTGTGGGTTGAATAGGTAGTAGGAATTGGAGAGAAGGGATTTCAGGTCTAGTTTCATATAGTTTTCCATGAAGATGCTGCTAAAAGAATCCAGCTTTGACCCCATTCCTGAATCTGTTCCTCAAAAAAAATAAAATATAAAAAATTCCTTTGAGATTTTTGCGTGACCGTCGGATTATTAACCTAAATCCATGATACTTCTGGAATTGACTGACCATCAACCCTTCATCTGTTAGAAATCACCATAGAGTGACAGGGTAACTGTTGTTTGATTGCACATACTCCCTCTGTCCCACTACAAACTACACACTTTCCTCATTGGGCGTCCCATTACAAACTACACACTTCCTAAAATGGAAATGTTTTATTACTTTTATATTAATGGGATCCACATGTCATACTCACAAGTCACAACAACAATTCTATTATAATTTCTACCATACTTTCTCTCTCCTACCTATCTCACTTTTCATGCTCACAACACCACTCCACTACACTTTTTCTTAATTCTAGTGCAAGCTTGATGAATGTGAAGGTTGTAGTGGGACGGAGGGAGTATAGTATATTATTAAGCTTGTTGCACTTCGCCATTCAATTATGTTTCTAATGAGCTCCTGTAACTGCTTATATTGACATCTTCCCCATCAAATTTCTTGTCATGCCTTTTTCCTTGCAAGTATATTTAAGGGATGTGATCACGTGAGAATATTTTCTCTTTTCTTCATACAGGTCTTAGAGTATGCATTGTGAGGGAAATACTTACCTTGGAAAACATTAACCGAGGTCCCCTCATCCTGAGTTGTGAGGTAGGAGCAGTTATTCTTCACTATTCTTTTTTTAACTGCTTTAGTTGTTTGCATAATGACGTAATTCAAAGTATTGGCCTGGTGAAATTCTGGACTTTCTGGTTGAATATTTTCTTTCTGTATGATATCAGTGACCGAGTTCAATGTATCCATAACTAGTGTCCTTTGCGACTTTATAACTCTGCCGACTTTACCGAGCTTGAAACAATTTCCAATTTGTTTTAATTCCATAATTCTAAATGCAGAAAGGGATGTCTAACGATAGGGGTTGGATGTATCGTCGACTTGAGGACGGCGTCTTGGGTATTAGACTTGAGTTCATAGAGGGGGTACGACAGTTTATTGGTTTTGCACTCGACCATCCTGAATGTATGTCTGGAGACAAAATACGGTGTCCTTGTTGCATTTGTATGAATAGAAAATTTCAAACTCAAGAGAGGCTTAAAACACACTTGTATAAAAAAGGATTCAAGCCTAATTACACAATCTGGGTTTCGCAAGGAGAGAATGATCCTTCAATCTCTAGACAACAATCAACATCAAGTCAACAACCTATGCCTCCGAACAATGAGCCGGTCCTTGTTGAGGAGCAATCAAATCCTTATATTGATATGGTTATGGATATGGCGAGGCCACTGGTTTTGATTGGGAGGAACAATTACCAAATGCGAGATGCAAAAAGTTTTTCGACCTTCTTGAAGCGGGCGTGAGAAATTATATGAGGGATGTAAAACTTACACGAAGTTGTCTGCCATTTGCTCAACTCCTAACTCATAAGTCAGAGGCCAACATGAGTGAGAATGCCTTTGATAATTTCATGTCCACTTTTGGTCGAATGTTGCCGGAAGGTGCAAATATTCCCAAAACATTCTATGAGGCTAAGAAGATTGTTGCTAAGCTTGGGCTTAGTTTACAAAAGATAGATGCATGTCCTAATGATTGTATGTTGTACTACAAGTCAACGGTAGGTTTAACAGAATGTTCAGAATGTGGTCACCCGCGGTATAAACCAATGAGAAGGGCGATAGGAAGCATAAAAACATACCTTTTAAGGTGTTGCGTTACCTACCGCTTGCCCCTCGACTCCAAAGGCTTTTTATGTCAACAACAACTGCAAAGCATATGCGGTGGCACAAGGAGTGTCCTCGTGAAAGAGGTGTGCTTTCTCATCCATCAGATGGTGAGGCATGGAAGCATTTTGATCGTACTTACCCAGATTTTTCCTTCGATGCTAGAAATGTCAGGCTTTGCGCCTCAGCCGATGGTTTTGATCCCTTTAGTAACTCAACTAAGCCTTATTCTTGTTGGCCAGTGATTGTTACTCCTTATAATTTACAGCCATGGATGGCTATGAAGCAGGAGTACTTGTTCTTAACGTTACTAATTCCTGGTCCTAAGAGCCCTGAGAAGAACATTGATGTGTATTTACGTCCATTGATAGATGAGTTGATTGAGTTGTGGCAAGATGGAATTGATACTTATGATGTGTCAAAGAAAGAAAATTTCAAAATGAAAGCAGCACTTATGTGGACCGTTAACGACTTTCCTGCCTACGGGATGTTATCTGGTTGGAGCACACATGGGAAGCTGTCTTGTCCTTACTGTATGAGCAATAGTAAGTCATTCACACTCGAGTATGGTGGAAAACCATCCTTTTTCGATTGTCATCGTCAGTTTTTGCCAACAAATCATCCTTATAGAAAAAATAAAAATAACTTCATGGCTGGTAGAGTTGAGCGTGGGTTGCCTCCACCACGCTTGAGTGGAAGTGACATGTGGGATGAAGTATCAAGATTACCAAACATTAGGTTTGGCAAAGCTACTTGACGAAAGAAAAGATTCCGGGCTTTGGGCAACATCATAACTGGGTGAGACGGAGTATATTTTGGGATTTGCCTTATTGGAAGACCAATTTAATACGTCATAATTTAGATGTGATGCATATTGAGAAAAATGTTTTTGATAATGTTTTCAATACAATTATGGATGTCAAAGGTAAAACTAAGGATAATGATAAAGCTCGTGTTGATCTTAAAAAGTATTGTAAGCGTCCAGAGCTAGAAGTAAGAGAGGTGAATGGGAAGCCCATGAAGCCAAAAGCGAGCTACACACTCACAAAAGAACAACAAAAGTTGGTTTTAGAATGGATCAAACTGACTTAGGTTTCCGGATGGCTATGCATCAAACCCGAGTAGGTGTGTTAGTGTGGAAGAATGCAAGATTTATGGCATGAAAAGCCATGACTTGTCATGTGTTCCTTGAGAGGTTGATACCTATTGCCTTTAAGAACCTTTTACCCGAGCACGTATGGCGTGCGTTGACCGAGCTAAGCCAATTTTTCGAGACATATGCTCCGAGTATTTTACGCGAGGAGCATTTGAAGAAGTTGGAGGAAAATATCATAGTCACTTTGTGCACATTAGAAAAGATATTTCCTCCCGCTTTCTTTGATTCCATGGAACACTTACCGATACATTTGGCTTACGAGGCAAGAGTTGGTGGTCCAGTCAATTATCGTTGGATGTATCCTTTCGAGAGGTACCATTTTTGTGTTGTCATTTTCTATTAATTTGATATAAATAATTATGAAACTTGAATTTATAGATGCTATTATTTGTACATAATAGGTTTATGAACACTTTGAAGAAAAAAAGTTAAGAATAAGTCACGTGTTGAGGGTTCAATATGTGAGGCATATTTGATAGAAGAAACTTCTATCTTTTGCTCTCACTATTTTGAGGTTGGTGTTGGTTCGAAGTCGACTAGGGTTGAGCGGAATGATGATGGTGGTGAAGTTGAAGTCAATGGTCGATTATCAGTCTTCACTCATCCTGGAAGGCCATTTGGGCATATTGGTACTAAATATTTGTCGGACAACGAGCTAGCAGCCGCGTTCCTTTACGTTCTATTAAACTGTGAAGAGATCGAACCCTTTATCTTGTAAGTATAAATTTAAAATATGAAGTTGTTTCATTTCTTCGATTAAAATATTAAAGATATACATGATTATCAACAAGTAACCTTCCAATAGGGAATATGAAAATGAAGTGAGAGATGTGATGCCAAATATTGATGCAGCGGGGGTACATCGAGTAAATTTGGAGAAGGAGTTTAGTAGCTGGTTTGCTAATTACGTAAGATGCCTTTACAATTATTCCAAATATTATTCTAATTCAATTACGTCATTTACTTGTATATTTATATTCTCTTTATATTCATCATTTTTAGGTAAAAAATCCACCTAGACCTGTAGCTGAAAATATCAAGTTTATAGCTCGAGGCCCAAAACTTCGTGTGCACTTGTATAATGGCTATTATGTGAATGGGTATAAATTTCATACCAAAAATTATGGGATCGGAAAAAGCACAATGAACAGCGGTGTTTGCATCAGAGGCAGTTGTTATAATGATGTTGGAAGAGACTATTATGGAATGCTAGATGAAATTGTGGAGTTAGAATATGAGAGTGAAAATAACAAGGGTGATACACTAGTACTTTTCAAGTGCGAGTGGTATGATTATGTTAAGGGTATTAAGGTGCATCCAAGATACAACATCGTTGATCTCAATCCTAAATCAAGGCTTGGCACAGACGACCCCTTCGTACTCGCATCGCAGGCTGAGCAAGTGTACTACCTAGATTATCATGGTTGCAATAAGAGAGATAGAATCAAATGGTGGTCCGTGTGTAAAACCAAATCAAGATGCACAATTAATATTCCCTACGCAGATGTGTCCGATAGAGTTGAGGCAGAAGTAGATGATTTTTTCAAGAGGTTTAGATGTCAATCCCAACTATTGTTGAAGTATATAATGAGCTTGACAATAATGCTATTCTTGTAGGTGAAGGTGGTCAAATGGATGAGGTTGATTCATTTGATTTGCCACGACCTACTAACCAAATTGAAATTGAAGACGAAGATTCTAGTCAAGAAAATGAATCAGAAGAGGAAGTTCATGAAGTTGTGTCTGAATTAAATGCATCAGATGGTGAAGAAGATGAAACTAATTCAGAGAACACTAGTAGTGAAGAATGATTTTTTTATATGATGACAGTGTTTTGTGATTTTTAAATAGATGTTATCTTTTGTAGTCTCATTGAATTATTAGCTTTTAAATATATGTTTGTGTTATTTAATGATGCTATTTGGACATATTTACTTCACTTTTCTGTAATTTATTCTCAAAGTAGCTGTGAATTATAATTCTTGTTTGCTTGCTTGCAGTTGGCCTTGTAGCAGCTTTATCGGCAAGCATCTTGACCCACTCTCTTCAACCAGCGCTTTTATATCTGTGAATGTGCGCTCGCCCGGAATTTGGGTTTCCGGTTTAAATGAAAAGAAGGAGTCGCCACGCCGTTTTAAGAGGAAACATTGAAAACCTTTTGTTTAGAGAGAAAACATGAGTTCGGAGGTCAGGTTACGTGTTGGGAAGAACCGAGAGTTCACCCAACACGCCTCGTTCATAGAAGAGTCTTTCAATCAAAAACATCCAAGTAAATCAAAAGTGTGTGCAAATATTGATAATAAACAAAGTGTGATAAAATGCATCTTATTAATTATGGAACGAGAATTACATATTGTGAGCCCATTATTTAGGGAGGCCACATCCCTGATACAAACAATCTAAAATAGATTACAAAGGAAAGAAGGGTCTCTGCAGATGGGTCATGTATGTCGCATGACACATCGCACCAGTGACCACATGTGTCGCGTGACACAGGATCACTTGGAGACAAAGGTGTCGCGTGACACATATGAGCCATCTGCAGAAACTTAACAAGATGAGCACAGAATCAACGAGAAGCTATACGAGATCTAATCATTTAACTAGATTACGAACTAAATACGAAACGAAACTAAATCAACCCGGGAGTGTGGATATGGGTAGATCCACACCCCCTTGGGGTTCAAACACCGAGTTCAATCAAATAATCAACAATATAGGCTCAATTGCACGAATTACTCAAATTAAACAGAGAGATTGCGATTGGGATTCGGTAATCCGAGATAGCTAGGATCGATTCGAATCCAAACAAAATTAAATGCTAGAATTAATAGAAATTAAGCAAGAGAGAGAGAGAGATTGGGTTTAGGGAATCGTTACCCTTGTTGCTTCCACGAATTCTATATCTAGTTAGATATAGAACCCTTCAATTCTTCACTTCGATCTGGAAGGGTGATGTAAGGGTTCAATTGGTGTGGCTTGAGAATTGGGTTTGGAAGGGAGGAATTGGGTAGGTTGAAGGTAGGAGAGAGAGAGGTTTGTGTTTGGAGAGGTTCGTTCTGTTGCAAATCTGTGAGTAACGGTAGGCTAAAGTTGGGATCCATTTATGAGAGGGGGAGGTCTTATTTATAGGCTGCAGTTTGCTTCCTTAGTGTGTCGCACGACCTTACGCGTCCTCTTTCCATGCCTCAAGCTGTCGCGTGACACAAGGTGGCTCAACCGCTTTTGGCGCCAAAAACCGGTTTACGGAACATTCCGGGAAAATACCCAAAAGGTCCAACAGGTTTTATTCCCAAGGGGTCCTTTGGCATGAATAATGTACCGAAAGGTACTTCCTTCGCATGAAACTCATGGAATGTTTTCGGAAGTCTCGGGATAGGCCGGGAATTTACCAAAACGCCCCTAAATGCAATTTTATTATATTAAAATGCATCTAAAAGGTTGCAAATTAGATTGGCATACTTACAGAGCCCTCGGCAACGTCACTTTTGGAAAAAGTGGGGTTGTCGATAAAATAAGACCCAATCCCAATGAGCATCAAGGGATAAGGTGAAGGGCTAGAAGGGTGAGAAGGGAAATTATGGCTGGACCTTTCTGAGAAAGGATTCCTACGTATCCCTTGAACAAGGGAATCAAGCCAAATCGTAGTTCGGAATTACCAAATCAAAATCATAAGCAAGGAAAGGGGTAGAGACGTATCTTCATACCTTTGCTGTGCTTACTGTGGTTTCTGAGGAATCGGGTGGTTGCTTTCTTTCTCACCAGGTTGTAGCCGCCGGAGGGTCTCATGCTTTGCAAGCTGGTACTTTTGCGAGTAGGCTGTAGGGGGTCTCATGCTATCGTTGTTGACGAGTTGTAGGCTGGGAGGGTCTCATGCTGCAACGGGTCTTGTGGATGCCGGGGGTCTCATACCACTTCTCTCATGCGGGATAGTTGCCGGAGGGTCTCACACTATTCTTGCTTCTTCTCGTGGATGCCGGAGGGTCTCATTCCACTTCTCTTTTGCGGGGTAGTTGCCGGAGGGTCTCACGCTCTTCTTTGCTTCTCTTCGTGGATGCCGGAGGGTCTCATACCACTTCTTCTGCTTCTTCTTCTTTCTTTGGGGATGAGTATAGGCTGCAGGGGTCTCACGCTATCTCTTTTACGCTCTGTTGGGGATACATGTAGGCTGCCAAGTATAGGCGCCCGGGGGACTCATGCTATCTCCACTTTACGTTACGTTACGATAAGTATAGCTGCCGGGGGACTCACGCTATCTCCGTTTTTTACGTTAGATAAGTATAGTGCCCGGGGACTCACGCTATCTCCGTTTTTACGTTCTTTCTTTGATCTTTGTGGATGCCAAAGGGACTCATACCACCTGCATACGCTTTTGTTGTTGATGAATGTAGGCGCCGGGGGTCTCACGCTAATTCTTTATTCTTGTTTTTTCTGTTGGACGGTCTTTGCTTGATTGCCGCTTTTCTTTGGTGTCCTTAGCTTTTCTTGGGCAGCTGGGGACTCTGCTTCTTTCTTGTGCCTCGAGGCTATTGGTTTCTGGAAATTTGTTCGTCAATCCGGGAATTCTGTTTTCCGGGGATTGGTTTCTTTTCGTGGGGCTGTTTGTTTTGTTGAGCTCTTCTTGGGGCTGTCATAGATGCACGTGCCACTTTTGCTTTTCCCTTTCTTCTCCAGTTTGGTCGGAGGGCCAGTCTTCGGGACTCAATCGATTATTGTACCTGCGGGGGTAAAACAACATATGCCAGCGCTACGCCTAAACAAGCCTATCTTGTTAGCAAAGATTAATGTATGTTAGCTTGGTTTGTGCGAGTGCATGCTGTCCAGGGAAAGCGAACGCAATTATTAGGTTAAAGGTCGGATTTGTCGGGTTTATATATGGGGTTTTGGGGTTGTTTCGGACAGGTGTGTATAGTAGGGGTCCTCTCCCGTGTATTTTTAGGGGTATGTGTATGAGAGTAAGGGGTGTGTTATGGCAACGGCGAGTCGGAAAATGCTGCAGGGTAACAGCTGCGAGGCTTTTCCACAGCATGCGCTCTCGGCCAAAGAATGTCGCCCGACATGTTATGTACGTTATGTACGTTACGTCGCACGGCGAGGGAGGCTCGTAACAGGCCCTTCAAAAGTCGGTCTAGGCTTCATTACTGCGACTTTGTCTTCTTAGTAGAGAAACCCGGCGGCCTTTATTTGGCGAGATAAGCGATTCCTTTGGTCAAGGCGATACTTTTGGCTGCAATGGAACATCATAGCAAGGAGGTTGCTTCAGGGAGTGTCAATTTCATCGGGACTTCATCGAAATTTGGGGATTTCATCGAGGCATCATAGAAATATTATCGATAAGCGGTACAGTATGCCTTGCATTTGGTCCTTGAAAGATTGGAGGGTTGGTGGGATTTGCTTCGGCTGCATCACATTGCAGGATTCCGAGCGCCATGTATTCTCTTTGTCATACAATTATCGACCCCAACTATGGAAGACTTTAGGGCGTTGACGAGGCTTGGGTAAGGCGGCTGCTTGTAGCATTCCCCGAGACGGTCGGTTGGTTGAGGAGCGGCTATCGACTTTTTATCTCTGCTGCGGATCGGGTATTGCCTATGATTAAGGTGATGGGTCCATAGATTTGACTCGGATGGCTAGGTTGCGTCTGTCCGTCTGATCTGTTTGACCTTTCTACCTCTCTGGATATGTTTATCTTTGTTCACCTTTGTCGGCTTACTATTTTGCGGATATGCGGGAGTGCGCTCAAGCACTTTGTTGGAGATTGTTAGGCAAATGAGGGTGGCCGGTATAGATTCTCGTCAAATTCGTTACGGCGAGGAGATGGATGTTGTACCATTTGTTCTTTGGTGAGACTTATCACGGTATTGACGAGGCTAGCGGGGATCGAGACTTCATGGGAGCGAGCGGCCCCGGCTTATTATCTGTGGTTCTTTGAGAGGTTACGCTTGATCGGACCATTACCGGAAGGTCGGACGGCCATGCCACAGGTGACTCGGCCACGTAAGTGGTGAGGGACGAGGTTGCTTGATAGTTGGCGAGATGAGGTTGTCACGGTACGAGACCAGCGATACGAGCTTTTGGATTCTGCACTGGAATATACGAGACCATGAGAGATATTCGGGATGGATCGGTAGTAGTCCGGTTGCCTGGTTTGCATGTATCCTCTTTACTGTGTCCCATCAGCTGGTGAGCGGACGGTATAGGTACCCTCGGCGAGATCCTCCGAGCTTTGAGGAGGGCGGTGGCGATACTGTTCCGATGTCCATGGCCGAGCCCCAGGCTATACGGTTTTTCGGCGGATCTTTTACGGAGGGCTTTCTTCCCGCTCGTGTGCTCCTTCGGCGGTCTAGAGGATTTACATTTCGACCACGAGTATACGGATTGGTATGAGGAGCATCGGGGTTACGTGCGGCTAGCTATAGAGACTCGCCGCCGGGAATACTTGGGAGCGAGACTCTGTCCGGTAGAACTCTCGGAGATATAGAGGCACGAGGAAACCCGAGACAATGTTACCGGCGATGCTGCGATGACTATGAGAGGCAAGAGATCCGGAGGGCTGCTTTAAGAAATGATCCGAGAGATGAGAGCTCGCGAGAGGCGTTGCAGCAAGAGAGGATTGCTAGGGCTGCCGTGAGGGAGACTGGTCTGATTGGACCGCCGACGCGCATTATTCTGAGTTGGGACGGGCTCAAGCGGCTTGTTCGACATTCCTAAGCCAAAGACCTCCCGGGGACCGAGAAAGAGGAAGGATAGAGGAGCGGAGTCGGGAGCGGGGACGAGCCTCTAGACACACATTTTCCTTTTATTTTGAGAGACTCGAGACTCTTTTGCTTTATGTTTTGAGAGTAGGAATTATACGTATGGGCTGAGTACCCTTTGATTACTTAATGCGGACAGAATAGATGTTATCAATGTTTTCTTTTATTCGTAACAGTCTTTTTGAGTCAAAAGGTAGGCCGTGCTTGAACTCATCAACAAGAATATTAACTCGAAATGATCCTTTGAAAAGCCTTGGGGTGTAATCAAAACGCATTTTGGTAGAAAGAGATTTTTGCGGCGGTTTTAGACCGAACCACAAGTGGTTGCCTACGTTCCCCTTTTGTAAGAGAACTAAGGGGCTCGGGTCTCCGTAGTTCGACTCAATTGACTTTAGTGTTTAAGAAAGGGGAAGATAGAAGGGAAATGGTGCAACCTGTTTTTACCTAGACCGCCCTCTTTTGGGTTTTCGGTCTAGTTGGGTATATTCTTTAGCACTGCGCGTCCCTTATTTTTGCATGGTTTGCCTTTTGAGAGGTTTTCGGTCTCATGCAGGACAATTTTGTTGCGCCTTTATTTATCATCATTTTTTATATTTTTTTTTTTTTTATTATTTTTTTAGAGGGGAAAGACTCGATCATACAAAATACCTCCGCAACTTGTCGCCGTTGACGGGGTGCGAGAAATGGGTTGCCATCCAAGTCGGCAGCTGCATAGCTCCTCAGGAGAATACTTTCTTTACTAAAAACGGTCCAACCCAAATGGGTGCCCATTTGCCCAACGCCTTTGCTCTGATTTGAGGGCTTCATCTTAAGAACCGGATCACCGACTTTGATATCCACAGGTTTCACTTTCTTATCAAAAGCACGGGCCATTCTTCTCTGGTATGCCTGTTATGCTCCATGGCTTTTAGTCTTCGTTCATCTAGCAGAGCCAGCTCATTATATCGACTTTGGAGCCATTCGATCTCGTTCACCTCATTCTCGAGCAAAACCCTGAGGGAAGGAATCTCTAACTCAATGGACATTATGGCCTCCATTCCGTAGGTCAGAGCGTATGGGGTTGCGCCGGTGGTAGTTCGGATTGAAGTGCGATAGCCCCATAATGCTAAATGCAGCTTTTCTGGCCAATCTCGTCCTCGCTCGGCCATCTTCTTTATGATTCTCTCCAAATTCTTATTGGCAGCTTCAACAGCGCCGTTTGTCTGTGGCCTGTATGGTGAAGATTTGTGGCATTTGACTCGGTATTCAGTGAGCAACCGATCAGTTTCTCCCTCAAAATGGGTTCCATTGTCAGAAATAATCTCGTTTGGGACTCCATAGCGACAGAAAATCTGCTCCTTTATGAATCGGGCAACTTTCTTGGCGGTGAGCACTTTATAAGACGCAGCTTCTACCCATTTTGTGAAGTAATCCACGACCACTAATACAAATGCATGCCCATTGCTCCCAGGCGGAGAAATCTTCCCAATGACATCAATACCCCATGTTGCGAAAGGCCACGGAGTTGTCATACAGTATAAGTCGTGAGGAGGGATGTGGTTCAGATTGGAGAATCGGCGGCATTTATCACAAGTCCGCACAAAATGGATGCAATCTGTCTCCATAGTGATCCGAAGTAACCCGGCTGATGATGCTATGCATGAGAGATCGGCGTTCATATGAGGTCCGCGAGCACCGTTGTGAACGTCTTCCATTACTCTTTGAGCCTTTTCTTTGCGTCTGAGTAGGAGCGAACAACCTTCCCTTTTCTTCCATAATTCATTGCCGAGTATGACATATTGTCTTGTGAGTCTCTTTAGGGCTGCAAGCTCTTGGCATGTACTCTTTTTGAATCTCCTTCTCGGTCCACGGGAAAGGATGCTTCCCCATACTTGAGGTATTGAAAGATACGGATTTGTACCACGGTTCAGCGGCAGTCTCGATCTCAATCTCACAACAATATGCAGGATTTTCTCTTCTACCGACCCTGAATGGCTTGATTGATTTACCTTACGGGATTTCCACCAAAGAGGCTAAGGTAGCGAGCATCTGCGAATCTGTTCTTGTCTCGCGGTAAGAAGCTGGAATGATACTTCCTTGAATTGGCCGACGAGTTACTGCGATGTAAGCATGGTACTTACGGAGGCATGGGTCTATAATTTTCCATTTGTTGGCGGCCTGGTTGATTATCAATTGGGAATCACCGAACACTTCCAATTCTTCCACATGTCGCTCAAGGGCGGCTTCTAGACCGGCTATGCAAGCTTCGTACTCATTTGCATTGTTAGTAAACGAGAAATTCAATTTGATTGCTATGGGAGTATGCATGTCGTTTGGGTTTATTAAAACCATCCCAATGCCATTTCCTTTCTTGTTAGTTGCTCCATCAAAGAATAAGCGCCACTTGTTTCCGCTTTCTATAGCGAGGATCCCTTCATCTGGAAGCTGGAGATCCGGCCCTTGATCTTGTCTTGGGAATTCAGCCAGTGCGCTAATGCCTGTCCTTTTATTGATTTACGGATCACATATTTGATGTCGAATTCTGCCAAGAAGAAAGTCCATTTTGCCAACCTGGTGGAGATGTTTCCTCTGTCACCTTGGAATAGATATACTGATCGGGTCCATCTTGGAGACTAAGTGTACGGTGTGGGATAGCATATAGTGTTTTAGCTTTCCGACCACCCATACCAAGGCTGCGCAAGTTTTCTCGAGGCGAGTAATTCACTTCACTCCCTTGGAATTTACGGTGACGAAATAAATGGCATTCTCAACCTTTGAATCCTTCTTTTCTTGTGCTAGCATAGCCCCGGTGGGCGTATGTCTGTGGTATCGAGATATAGAAGTAAAGGCTTGTCTCCGTGAGGTGGGCGAGAGAATAGGAGGATTGACGAGATAGGCTTTGATCCTCTCAAAAGCTAGATGGCATTCCTCGTTCCAAACCACTTCCTGGTTCTTCTTTAGCGGCTTGAAGATCGGCTCACATATGGTGGTCAATTGGTTGACGAACTCTGCGATGTATTGCGGGCGACCCATGAATCCTTTTACTTCGAGAGACGGTTGCAGGTGGCTTCATTTCAATGATTGCCTTAACCTTCACAGGATCTATTTCAATGCCGCGCTCGGTGACCATGTATCCCGAACTTTACCTCGAATAACCCCAAATGTACACTTGGGTGGGTTCGGTCTCATGGAATGCTCTCGGAGTACATTAAAGAATTTCCTCAAGTCAATGAAGTCTTTGTCCGTCGACCCTTTCGAATGAATAATCATGTCATCTACATACACTTCAATCTCTCTGTGGATCATGTCGTGGAAAAGGGTAGTGGCTGCTCTTTGATAAGTAGCCCGGCGTTCTTCAAACCAAATGGCATTCTTGTGTAACAATAAGTACCCCATGGAGTTGTAAATGCCGTCTTGTCTTGATCCTCTTGACCATCTTAATCTGGTTGTAACCCGCAAAACCATCAACGAAAGACTTGACCTCAAAGTTCGCGGTTGCATCCACTAGCATATCAATGTTGGGCAAGGGAAGTCATCTTTAGGACTAGCCTTATTGAGGTCTCGGAAATCCACGCAGACTCGAACCTTTCCATTTGCTTTGGTGGTGTCACAATGTTGGCCAACCAAGTCGGATATTCAATTACTTTGATGAAGCCTACAGTAGGAGCTTTTCAATTTCTTCTTTCACTTGTAAGGACCATTCGGGTTTTATCCGCCTCAATTTACGCTTGGCGGCTTAATTTACGGATCCATGGGTATTCGGTGTTCCACAATAGAAGCATCCGGCCCGGCATATCTTTGTAGGACCAAGCGAACACATCCATGAATTCTTTGAGCAACTCAATCAAAGCGACCCGCTCATCTCAGGAGAAGAAGCTACCAATCTGCGTTTCTTTGGGTTCTTCAATTTGTTCCCAGTTCACTGTTGTTAATACCTCATCGGCGGCTTGGGCCCGACTTTCCTTTTGTTCGCAAGCCTGTTTTGAATCTTTTTCTAAAAATTGTTCATCGATTAAGTCAGCATTATCTTCAATTGAATTAGGCTTAATTATTTTTAAATCTTGATGATTATTTTTTGTTAAGCATTCAATTGTTAGATTGGCAATCACGGGGTACTCGAGAAAGATCAACCACTTTATTCAAAGCAAAGGGAATACGGTGTTTACAACTCGAAGACGGTCTTACTGTCGTGAGGACATTAGGCCGGTCAGAAGACTCAAATTCTATAACAAGAGACTCGGGAGGTGACTCAAGACACGGGGATGAATTTAGACTTGGAGGGACAAGGACGAGGTTTGAGCCCTAGCTTTTCAATCATAGTCTCCTGTCGGCGACCGGTCCTCGGAACGAAGTCCAATTCTGCAACGGTCCTTACTGCGGCGGTCTCCGGCTTGACTAGTTCCACGGCGAGATTCTTTCTCGAATTCTAGCATAGCTACCACCTCCTTTGTCGGAGGAAAAGTCAATCGAGATCATTCGGCTCCTTAGCACCATCTCTCATTTACGCCAAAGACGTACCGCTTCCGGGCTCGACGGCCCTGCTCTTCAAACAAATCTGCCAACTCCCCATCAATATCTGCAGGGTCAGCACCGCGAATTTTACATATTGTGGGCTCATCCAGAACAAGCTTTTCAAACTGATTCTCATATTCAGGTCCCCAGAAGTGGTAGCTGCTCTCGTAGGTGGCGGTCACACCTTGCCTTTTGGGCAAACTATCAAACATTTCTTTCACCGGATTCTTGCTATTGGCGAACCTCTGGATCGTCTTCATTCTTTCTTTCGTTGGAATCAGCCTTGGCTCAGGACAAACAAACATATCCCCATCCTCTCGACAAAGTGCTTATTCGGAGACCAAGCGTATGGGCGCATTTCGGGCTTCTTGTACTTTCTACCGGTGCTGAGGTCATCTTTTCTTTGAAAGCCTCGGTTTTGTCATACACCTTATCTTCCTTAGTCACGGCATACCCCAGACCTTGCCTATTTCTCTTAGGCTGCTGGCGGCTGAAGCCTACACGGTCCTGTTGGCATTTTCCCAGCCCCGGACCGGGGATATAGCTCATACCTCTTAGCATTTTCAACACGGAGGAATCTTGTGCGAAGATGTCGTCGGATCTATGGTACGAGACTTGCCCCTTAGGCTTCTCAATTGTGAATCCGTGAGCATTGGATTTTCTTGGTCGAGTTTGATCTCCATTGCGGTAAGGTATTTGCGTTGGTTTCTCCGATCGTAACACTATCACCATAGATGGTTGTCGGCACCCCTTCTGCACAAACTTTAAACATTGGTGAAGCGTGGAAGCTACGGCTCCAATCTCGTGGATCCAGGGTCTACCCAATAATGCTGAGAATGTAACAGGAATGTCTATAACCTGAAACTCTACCATCATCTCTTTACCTCCAAACATCAGATTAAGGGAGACTATCCCCAACACTGCCCGGGATGTCGAATCATAAGCCTTTATGGTCTGGTTAGATGGTTTAAGGTTATGCGCGTTGATATCCAACATACTCATCATTTTGGCGGGGAGCACATTCATAGCTGACCCATTATCTATCAACACATGGGGAATCCGCCGTCCCTCCAGAGGCACCGTAATGTGTAAGGATTCGTTATGTTTCGCACCGTAAGCAGGCAAGTCAAGATACGTGAAAGTAATGATATTCCCATGCTGAGCCGTTCCAATCAAGCGACATGCTTCGTGCAGGGTAGCATTGACGGATACCTTCGTCTTGGACAAAGCTTCTTCCAATTTTAACTTGTGAGGGTAGGAGGATGTAAGTAGGGACCACAAAGAAATATCGGCTTGCGTTCTTTTCAACTGTGTCAGTATCGGGTCTTCTGAACTTCTTCGTCTAGCCTGTGAGGATTACGAGAGGACCGAGGGTTAGAGCCTCGCAACCGCTTTCCCTTTCCCGGATGGATCCGGATTATTTACTCCCAACATTCTTCCCGAGCGAGTCAACAGATTAACTTCTTGCTTTGTTCATCAACCACGAACTCTTTGCTAGCTTCCTTGAGTTACGCTAACGTGAGCGGGACGGGGTGATTGCTGTATGGCCAAGCCGCTTGTCGTATCTCATTGATGGTCAAGGGTGCTTCCCAACTAGCCGCTATTCCCGAGTTCTTCCAAGGAAATTGAGGATTCTCTAGGAGTCATTGAAGATATAGCATTAACGATCAAGCGTTCTTCGTAATCATCAAGTTCAACAATATTATTCACATCATGTAAATCATCGAGATACAGAACATAACAGAAGTTATCTTTCATTTCATCAGAAAAGGAGATTACATCAGTTTCGACCTCATTACAACCATTGCTATCATTCCCAACTACGGGTTCCCCAAATTCTAATACATTAACAAAATAATCATTCTCAAAGTCAATAAGGTTCACATTGTTGTTTGGCAGAGGATTGTTGACAATATTCGGGCGAGGAGATTTTTCTATTTTCTTATCATCCACTAAGCCCTGGATTATCTTCTTGAGAGTTACGCAGGAGTTCGTAGTGTGCCCCGGAAATTGGTGAAAACGGCAATACTTACTAGCATCCATATGAGGGTTAGGGCGAGCAGGACTGTAGTTCTCCAATGGCTTGATCATGCCAGTTCGTAACAAACCGTTGAAAACTTCCTCTGTTGACATACCCAAATCATCAAACCGCGGTTGTGGCCTAGGTGGAAGCCTCATCACATTCTGCACATTGTTACCTCCCTTTTGAAGATTATTGATACTATTGTCTTTGGTCGGCTCTCTTCCTCTTGGCGCCATCGCTGAGACAGGATTGGATGCACGATAGCGGTAACCTCCACCACTCTTTGTTTATTCTTGGTGTTTGCACTTGGAGTTTGGTTGAACAGTCTATTCTCACTCCTTGCTCCCATTCCCACCATCTCTCGTAGATCTGGGTACCATCCTTTCCCAATGGCTTCCTAAGCGGCGGCTTAACACATGATAGAAAGATGTCCTTTTGGTCTTGGAGGATTGGCTCCGATAACTCGTTGAGCTTAGCATTCCAACGTTTGTAGAATTCCGTGATTGACTCATCCGACTTACGGATAGTTCCTACCAAATCATCCGGGTAGTGCGCCATTCCAAATTACCCTTGTACTTTTCCAGGAAGGCTTACGTTATACGGCTCCAAGTAGTACGACATTCCTGCTTCAGAGCTAAAAACCATGTAAGTGCCGATCCTTTCAAGGTTAGGTGGAAGTGGGAAGCCATGAATTCGGGAGTGCAGGCCATTGCCCCCATTGTCATCACATAAGTGTCTATATGCGTCTTTGGATAGGCGGTACCATCAAAGTCTAGCTTGGGCATCTTAAACTTGTGCGGCAAAGGTGTCACTTGGGCGGGATCCACGACTTTAAGACCACTAGAACCCACGGTTAATCTGTCAATCTGTTGCTGCATCTGTTTCAGCAAAGCAGTCACTTCCGGTGCCAAACTTGAAGTCTGAGGAATTGCAGGAGCCACTGTTGACGACGGTATTGGGAAATCAGAATTAGGTCCCACGGGCAAAGCGGTTGGTGGGAGACCAAAAGTAATAGGAATTCCAATATTGTTGTCCAACAAGCTAATCGGGCTAGGAATCTTGTTTCCATACATATCATAACCGTTGAATTGCCCACCGGGGTTCTGGGAGCTGTATTGTGCCGACTGACCTCTGTACTGACCAAGAGAAGATAATCCCGAGCCGACACACGAGCTGAGTATGGGGTAGAACCATAAATATGCCGAGTAAGGGTGGAACACACCGCCGGTTGAGAAAAGCCGTCTTGAGTCCAGGAACCGCTGGGTACCTTGAGACACCGTCACGAACTATTTGATTTCACGAGAGCCTGCACGACCATTCTGCCGAACACCATACCGAACACCACGATAACCATCTCGGGATACACACTGTACCGAGGCCGGGAAAAGGCGGTTCGAAACCGAGGTCCATGCCGAAACCGTGGCATTGGAGCATTAGGAGTTGGAGAAGCGGTGAGATCAAAGAAATTCGCAGCCGACCGTCATTTCGCCGACACCTTGCTTTGGATGACCCGGCTATACCCTTGAGAAGATGGGGGAATGAGTCTTTCTTGGTCACTTGCCACCACTCCCGGAGAAGCTACTTGATCGGATCGCGGAACATAGCTCACCGGGGAGGCATCGTATTGTAGCTAGGTTGGGTTGGCTGAGCAGGTGAAGCGGATCCGATTTCATTATGGCTATCTTCCGTAATCTCTTCGTAGGAACCATCCTCCCGACGAAGTACCGCAATCCCTTTGGCTCTCATAGCTTCCACGAAGCGGTTGTGAGCTTCTTCTTCACGAGCCTTGGCATTTTGGACTAAGAGACAAAGCCTCACGCTCCCGAGCTAGAGCGGCTTCAGCATCACCCTCAATTCTTCCGTAGTCATCTCATTCAAACCCGTCTCGACCTATTGTCTACTTTGAGCCTCAGGCGGACCGAGCGTAAAAAACATCTCCATTGCCGGCCATTTCTGATTCCAAACCAAGCGGCAACTGCTTGCACACGGACCAAACGACCTCCTGAAGTGGAAGAGCGGATCCAACTCGCCGTAGCTGCAGGTGCAGAGATGGGTTTATAAGGCGCTGGAAGGGAAATTTTTGAGTAACGGGAGAGGGAAAGAAACGGGACAGACTCGCACAAACACAAATTTATTTATGTTCAAGTATAAATTAGTATTTTAAATCCTAAATACAGTTGGGAAAGGATAAGCCTTTATTCATGCTAACTATACCTCGGGGAAACCTAATGACGCAACGTTCGAATTACATCAAATGCTTTGTTTTGAAACATATAGTAGGTAATGATACCTAGCCAAACCCTAACATCTTTATGGAACGAAAAGGTTCGTCCAAATTTCTAAGGAAATTTGGGCAGCATAACGGGTCTTTTCGAAGAATTTCGAAGAAAAATCCGGCATGACCTCTCGTCGGTACATGTTGGCAATGCGGCATGATCTCTCGTTTAGAACACGCCACGGGAGTGACATGTCCCCACGTGAAATCATGTTGCATTTGGCAACATGCCCACAAGTGTGAGGTTTTGGAAGAAGGTATAAGGACCTATACTATTTTTCAAAAACAATTCATTTTGTTGTAATTAAAACCTTGTATCGAAAACCAACCGTGGGTAAGGTTTAGTGTGGTGCCACCTATAACGCACTAGGGGTTTAGGTTTGATTTCGGGCGCTCAGCGTAGGCGAATTTCATGGCCGTCCGCGATGCCGTCAATCGCACCCGAGGGTTCTAAATCTAAGTGATGTAGTGTGCGGATGACTATATTCCTTTATTTACAAAAACAAGATTTTTTAGATTTTTTTTTATTTTTGAAAAAGAAAAACAACAACACACACCCTCACACAAGATATACGGGAACAATAATCAAATGAGTCTGCTTGATCCAAGGGTGCCCTCAAACCGATCTTACGAAGTTATGTTCGGTGGCCACCCTTTGTCGCGTGACACGGGACAACCAGAGACAAAGGTGTCGCACGACTGGATGGTCATGAACAGGGGCTCTTCAATCATCAAATCAGCCCCTGTTTTACCATAGCCAGAACAACACACAAGTACTAATGCACAAGAAAGAATGGCCACAAGCACAAAGGGCTCACAAGTTCCATAATCAACAAGATGTATGAATCACAAATGATTATCAAATAATGCACACAAGATGGATTTATTGGATGTTTTGACTAAACAAAAGCTTGACCCACTCAACACTTGAAAAACAGGTTTTCAAGTGACATCCCCAGCGGAGTCGCCACTGAATGTGCGCTCGCCGAAAAAAGAAAAGGAGTCGCCACGCCGTTTTTAAGAGGAAACATTGAAAACCTTTTTGTGAGAGAAAATGGGTTCGGAGGTCAGGTTACGTGTTGGGAAGAACCGAGAGTTCACCCAACACGCCTCGTCCATAGACGAGTCTTTCAATCAAAAACATCCAAGTAAATCAAAAGTGTGTGAAAATATTGATAATAAACAAAGTGTGATAAAATGCATCTTATTAATTATGGAACGAGAATTACATATTGTGAGCCCATTATTTAGGGAGGCCACATCACGATACAAACAATCTAAAGCAGATTACAAAGGAAAAAAGGGTCTGCGGATGGGTCATGTATGTCGCATGACACATCGCACCGGTGACCACATGTGTCGCGTGACACGGGATCACTTGGAGGCAAAGGTGTCGCGTGACACATATGAGCCATCTGCGAAACTTAACAAGATGAGCACGAGAATCAATAGAAAGCTATACGAGATCTAATCATTTAACTAGATTACGAATGAAATACGAAACGAAACTAAATCAACCCGGGAGTGTGGATATGGGTAGATCCACACCCCTTGGGGTTCAAACACCAAGTTCAATCAAATAATCAACAATATAGGCTCAATTGCACGAATTACTCAAATTAAACAGAGATTGCGATTGGGATTCGGTAATCCAGATAGCTAGGATCCGATTACCGAATCCAAACAAAATTAAATGCTAGAATTAATAGAAATTAAGCGAGAGAGAGAGATTGGGTTTAGGGAATCGTTACCCTTGTTGCTTCCACGAATTCTATATCTAGTTAGATATAGAACCCTTCAATTCTTCACTTCTGATGCGGAAGGACCGATGTAAGGGGTTCAATTGGTGTGGCTTGAGAATTGGGTTTGGAAGGGAGGAATTGGGTAGGTTGAAGGTAGGAGAGAGAGAGGTTTGTGTTTGGAGAGGTTCGTTACGCTGCAAATCTGCAGAGTAACGTAGGCTAAAGTTGGGATCCATTTATGAGAGGGGAGGGTCTTATTTATAGGCTGCAGCTTGGTGCCTTAGTGTGTCGCACGACCTTACGCGTCCTCTTTCCATGCCTCAAGCCGTCGCGTGACACAAGGTGGCTCAACCGCTTTTGGCGCCAAAGCCGGTTTACGGAACATTCCGGGAAAATACCCAAAAGGTCCAACAGGTTTTATTCCCAAGGGGTCCTTTGGCATGAATAATGTACCGAAAGGTACTTCCTTCGCGGGAAACTCATGGAACATTTCCGGAAGTCTCGGGATAGGCCGGGAATTTACCAAAACGCCCCTAAATGCAATTTTATTATATTAAAATGCATCTAAAAGGTTGCGAATTGGATTGGCGTACTTACACAAACCACTTGCAACTGCATAAAGTTTAAGAAATACTGTTGTGTTTAAAACCAAGCTCTAAACATTTTCTTACTGATTTTGTGTGAGTTCAAAACTAAGTCACGTCTTTTCCGCTGTGCTTACTAATCATTTTATGCCCTACTGATTAGTGACTTTGATTTACACAGTATTTTCTTTTAAATTGCAAAAAGGCTATTCACCCCCCTCTAGCCTATTTTCCAACCAATTAGTCCTAACAAAAAGGATGATAAAAGAGTAGAACTGAAGTGGATTTTGCCTTTTATACCCAAATCTGAAATGGGTATGAGTCTAAACTGGGTAAAGAAGCCGTCCTTTCCCCCGCATTAAATGCACTAGTAGGTTCCCAAGGCGAATGTCAGACTTTGTTCAACGCGTCTATCATTGCACGAATTAATCGACGGAAAATGAAGCGCATCATGACACGTAAGCGCCTCACGAATTAATTGGGGGCCACTGAACGGTATAAACTGAGGTACGAGCGTGGATCCGTGGCCGGGCAAGGCCCAATGAATTGGGCCTAAAATATAATCCATACAAGTCTCAATTACGACAAAGGGAGAGGGCTTTCCCTACCTTTGCTTGTCTTGCTTCCTCGATTCCCATTATGTCAACCTATACATAGCTGAGCGTATAATGAGTGAGGCCCAACAAAACTATATGCCGACGAGGCGCAAATCTCATATGTCGAGCAAGGCATCGCAAGGCCGAGTAAGGCCTCCTTTGAAGACGAGGAGACCTCCTCGGTCTCCATATAACGAGGAAATGGGCTTCACCAGCTTTATAATTCTCTTTCTCGACCCAATATAGGCCGACCAGGCCATGTACGACGAGGAAACCTGCCTCCAAAGGCGCATACAGATTACTATTATCTAATCCTACTCAAATAAGGACTGTGAACAATTATAATCCCCCTAGGATTATAACCTTATCTCACACGCTTTCTTATCCAACATGGATTCTACAATGCTATGTCTATAAATACAAGCCATAATTCACATTATTTTGGGTAACACATCTTTTGACTCTAAACTCTTGTCAATTGATTTATCTCTATAAACACAAATACTTTCTCTCATGCCGGAGGGCCTTCACCGGTGAAGCCCCGACTTAGTTTACGTGTTTGTTCATATTTTTCAGGCTATTCAATCATCCAGGATACAACCTGCCGCTGGATTTGGGCTGATCCGAACGTTTTTGGCATCATCAATTTTATTTTATTTTTAACAAATTATACAATTTTTTTATTATATAGATATAAAACGTGTCAGAGGATACACAATGAGGGAGTACTTGTTTGCTTTGTATGCAAATTTTAGAAATATCCATTTTCAATTTTTCATACTAAATAAATTAATGGATTTAAATACTACTTTAGTGCTCAACATATTCAACCTTTTCCCTTTTCGTCATTGAGTCATTTTTTTTCCTTTTGCCCCTCATGATACGTTTTTCATGAAACATGTAGTCCTTCCTTCTGTTACCGTTTAAAACTCCGTTAAAACATGCTGATGTGGTCTTTTTATTATAAATGGCGAGTTAAATAAGTGACTCATATCAACCAACGTGTATAATTTACACACGAAGTCAACACGTGAGTCTCCTCCACACATTAAAACCCTTGAAGGACGCACACAGAACAAAAACGACAATGCCGCTCAAGGAAGACTACGAGTAACAATGGACGATTGAAGTAGATTTCTTTACAGATCAACTCGAAACCATAGCTAAATCAGATATGGTCTTTTAATTTTGTGAAATCGTTGTATATTTTAGAAAGCACATGAGTTAAATTGAAAAATTCAAAATTAGAGTTTATGTAATTTTGTCTTTAATTGTGTTAGTCTTATACCTAATCAGGTTTTGTAATGGCTTCGTCCTCATCATCCCGTACTAGAGAAACATGAAGCATCCGTTTGAATGGAGAAATCATCAAGTTTAAAATGAAAAGTGTAAATGTAACAAATGGGAATTGTTCGTATTTCCGAGTCAACAAACAAGCCTCACAGGCTTTACTACAAGTGCGAGTTGGAAATTTGCAATTTTTTTTAAATTTTGGGAGCCAAAGTGTAGTGATGTAAATTGGTCTGCATTTCGTGGAGTTAGAGTTGAAGCTGAAAAGGGTGAATGACCAAAATAGCAACGTACTTTCTCAATTTTTACAATTAATGCAATGTACTAGTTAGTGAAGCTGAAAAGGGTGAATGACCAAAATAGCAACGTACTTTCTCAATTTTTACAATTAATGCAATGTACTAGTTAGTGACATCTTAATGATATGTACTATCTCCATTTTTTACATTTAATGCAATATACGTTAAATAAACCTAACGACGTCAAAAACTTAACCAAAATGTTAACATTCGTTAAAAAACTAACTCTAACTCATGTCGAATGCACCAACAGTTGTTAACCACCCCACCACCCCTCTACCCAACCCAACGACTGCCACCGTCTCTCTCTAATCTGGCCACCACCATCGATTAAAAACCCTATTATTTCCATTCGATTAAAAACCTAGTGGGATGGTTGTACATTTAACCTTATAATTTAATGCAACGCAAAGTTAAATCCTACCAAATATTAAATTAAAATTAGGTTAAAATCAGCTAAGAAATCAAAATGTGTCTACATTTGCTGGTGGGTTGTCATTGTTCAAAGTTCTTGGGAGTGGCCAAGGTTCCTTTGGACTGAATTCGGACTTTGAGCGTTCGATTCTCAAAGGAAAATAATGTCGATTGATGCAGTGATTGATTCGGAGAAAACTCCACCTAATTGGATAGAACTGGAAACTCGGACGAGTCGTCGACTCGATACAGATAGAGGGATGATAAAAGGGAAAATTGAATACAAAGCAAAAGAAATACCAGTTGGAGTGCCGTCATCGATTCATCGGAGGCCATTGTTTCTGATCGGAGTTGGCGCTCCTCAGACACGAGTACCGACCCTCTCTACCTAAACCCTAACCAAAATGTCAACATTTGATTATTATGAAGCTTTGGGATGGTTGGGATGGCTGTCAGATGATGGGGCTGAGGTGTAGGTGAGAAAAAAAGATGTTAGGGAGTTAGATTGTGAGCAGAAATTGGGGAGGTATGGTGAGGGTGAGGAGGAGGAGGAGGAGTAGGGGGTTAACAATGGTGGGTGGTGTGGGTATATTCAATTAGAGAGAAGGGGGTTTTGTTAAGTTAGTAACTGGGTTACATTTTTAATGAGTTTGTTAATCAAATTTAACGTCATTCAACCATGTTGCATTATTTGAAATAAAATCAAAAAGTACATTGCATTAAGATATCACTACATAGTACATTATTCTTTGTGAAATAGAAAGTAAAGTACATTAAATGGTTTGATAATTATTCCAAGCTGAAAATGGTCAACATGAAATACTAAAGAAAGTTAGGACTTTGGGAGGTGGAGTTGAAGCTGGTTTCAAAGGTTTGCAGCTTGGATTATAGGGACTGAACACTTATTTTTCTGGAATGAAGACCTTATGATGCTCTGTTTTATGGTGTCCATTGCTACACTGTTTAGGTTGTTGTTGATTGCTTTGGAGTGATGATTTGTTGACATTGATGTAGCTATTTTGTATCTAACATGTACCGCTTTGAAATGGTTATGAATTTTTTTTGTTGATATTTTTGTAGCTATTTTGCAGCTATTTTGTATCCAACATGTATTATTTGGGTTGTTGTTGTTGATTGCTTTGAAGTAATGATTTGTTGACATTTTTATTGTAATTTTAGATTTTTTTGTTGTTGTTGTTATAACAGTTCGATGTTCACAAATGTGATATCCAAAAGCATCATTGTTTTACAGTTATAAACATAAATGAGAATCATTACGGTAACTCAATAAGTGTTCACCATAACATCTAACAAGTTTCTTAAATACAAAATCAACAACATAAATGAGAACCATGGACAAACTCAAAGCAACAACATCACATTAATACCTAGCAAAATCAATTGCAAAGAAATGAAAATGACATTGCACCATTATTGCTTTACAACTTTAAATACAAACCAAAAGCATTTGAAGACTTCATAGTAACAAAAAGTGTCCAAAAAACTAACGTAAATAAGAACCATGTCTTACAGTAACATAATAAGAGTTCACCAAAACATCTAACAAATCTCTTAAATACAGCTACTCAGTTGTGATAAAAGGCCTGCCCCTCCTTGTAAATGATGAATTCAGTGCATTACTCACATTTGGGGTCCCAACTGCATTTGAACTAGTGTTCACCTTCAGCCAAAAAGAAAAAGAAAATAACAAACAATTGTTATTACAATACATGGTGGGAACCATAAGAAAAGAATATATGCAAAAAAATGCCTCAAAAGCATACCCCACTTTGACTATTTCACTTCTATTCACATTACTTGGCCCAACTTGCTGAAAAAAAATATTAGATCTACTATTGATAAAAGCAGAGTACAAACAATTATTGAATTCATTTACTTACGACTTCTCTATTCTTCCTTTTTGGTTTTGGATCCAAATCTAGAAGTTTTCCATCCTCTCTTCTTCATCTACAAAGGAAAAACAGGTAATATGTTAGTAAAGTAAAATGGAAATTGAAATATTATTAATGTAAACACATCACTCACATTTGTTTGTTCTTGATTTTCATCTGTTGGTGGCTTCTCTGGACATGTTTTACTGTTATGTCCTTCTTTGTTGCAGATTATGCAAGTCATTTTCATCCTCTTCCTTGAACTCTTCACTTTTTTATATGGATCCTCTTCAACTACATGCTCTTCCTCCTCTACTGTCTTTCCTCTTTTACGTTTTCCATCCTCTAATACATCTTTTCCTCTATTCCATTTAGGTCTCTCTTTCAAAACTCTTGTTGGTGGAGGCATCATGGCTGGCTTATCAGAGTGTGGCCACATGGAGATCCCATTCAAAGGCTTCGTGCAGTGTATACGACAAAATGTCCTTCAATCTTCAAGAGAAAACCCTGTACAGTAATGACCAAACCCTAGATTTATCAATTTCTAAATAAACTTTAACATTATGTAAAATTCTTGAGAAAAATGAACAAAACGAAAAACACTCACTTGATTATACTCCAATTCAGCCTTCTACTTCGTTTGATTTCACTCTCTCTCTCATTAACCAGACGAAAAGATTATTTTGGGGATTTTTCTTTTCTTTGATGAAATGTGTATAAGTGATTAATGGTGGGAAAACCCCCGCCATTATGCATCACGTGAGGCATGCGTGTGATCTGTCTCACTTATTTAACTCTCCATATAGGATAAAAAGGCCACATCAACATGTTTTAACGGAGTTTTAAACGGTCAATAACAACAGAGGGAAGGACTACATGATCCATGAAAAACGTACCATGAGGGGCAAAAGGAAAAAATAATGACTCAGAAAAGAAAAGGGGTTGAATACGTTGAGGACTAAAGTAGTATTTAACTCGTACACAGTGAGGGAATACTTGTTTCTAACGCCTCTTCCTCGTGTCCAACACCACCCACCCCCCCCCCCTCAAAAGGTAATTCGATATATGGACAATATATTTGATTTAATACTTGTTTCTAACGCCTCTTCCTCATGTCTAACACTCCCCCCCCCCCCTCTTCAAAAGGTAATTCGATATTTGATTTAATTTCACATACCCTTTTCGTCAATTCTATTTAGACTATTTTAACCCTAAATTTATGTAATTTTTCTTAGAAATCTCTTCTATGTCAATGTCGCATCAAGAAAAAAGATGCATGAAAAAAAATCCAAAATCCAAAATCCAAAATCCTTTATCACAACAAGGTACAACAAGACAATACCAGTCTCAGAACGACAATTACTTAGCTTTCTCTTTCTCTATCCCAAATTGAATAACCATTCTTATTTTAATTTTTTTTTCATAGCTCATTACATTTTAGCAAAATTAAAATTTTGAAATTGAGTTGCAAAAATATTTATAATTTTTTCTATTAAAAATCAACATTTTGTAAATTCAAAATGGTAATTCATTTTGAGATGGAGTAACTCACATCAAGCACCTCAACCTGAAAAAGTTGGCACCCTTGATATGCAAAAGTGAATCCATTTCCACCAGATAAAAGAGTCCCAATGAAACCCAGTGGGAGAAGAATCCAACTATAACTGACATTATAAGCTCACAAGTAGAATATTATAAAGAACCATAAAAACCACATTAACAAAAGTCAACCACACTGATCAAATGACTTACTATTAATAACAGTAGTATGAAAGTTATGGCTTTCATCTTCAAACCAACACACACAATCTAGGCATGCCTGAAAGCACTAAATGTTAAAAACCGCTTATTATTCAGCAAAGGGTCTTCTTCCGCATAAATTAAGTAAAAAATTCACTTTCATAAGCAACTGCAAACTAATTGAACTTCGTCTTCAATTAGCACAAGCATAATTTCTTCACATTGTCTCCAAACAAGTCGACAGAACTATCTCATGGAGTTTCAAGTTGCTCCTCAAGTCTCTTCATCCGGTCCACAGGAAAGTTTCCGGCAAGGTAAAAACAAGCTTCAATTGCTCCCATACATGCTCTGGAACCACCCACGTGTGATTCATCCAACTGGTATTATACATAAACAAAAAGAAGGATAAATAACATATATTTTAAACTTTGACAATTAAAAACAAAATTATGATACCTACTTTCCCTTGTAGTCCATAGAGATTTATTTACTAGTGTACAAATTCATATACATACATACACCGATAAGAGGGGAACTGCTATCCCCTCATTTGGAATTGGCCTTCTAACCTCCATGATGTAAATTATACTTCCTCCGTCCCATAAAGACGTTTCCATTTGCCATTTTTGTTTATCCCAAAAAGATAGTCTCATTTCCATAATTGTTATGTTGAAATCTTGCCAACCAAGGAAAAAGGGGGAGAGGGGAGAGAGGAGAGGATGAGAGCCAATCAAAGAAGAAGAGGGAGTAGTGGAGTAATAAGTAAACTTCATTAACATTAGTGATGGAAATGAAAATAGGTTGTTAACTTGTTTAAATAGTCAAATGAGACTAAATCATTATGGGACGGAGGGAGAAGGTAGCCTAAACTTATCAAATGCAAGTAACAGCAGATGTACCAAAACTAACTACTATCTCTGTACCAATAAGAGAATACATACTTCATATTCATCAAGATGTTTCACTTTCCCATTTTCTAGTTGGGATGGACCTACCCAAACTAGAATTACAAGGTACCTCGTCATGTTCAATTAAAAGAACAATGAATAATCATCTCAAACTGAGTCTGTAAATTATTTAGATAGCAGGATATGTTATACATTGTAAATTATTTCGTATCTCAGGCTAGCATGTACTAGATGGATTTCAGCTACTATAGAAACAAGTACTCCCTGTCCATAAATAAATGTCCATTTTCAATCAAGAAATTTAGTCCCAAAATGAATGCTTTTTTCTGTAAAAAACTTTGTCCCTAATTGTTTTTTTTTTTTTTTACCAAATTTTTGTCACTGGTCATTTTATAATTACAAAACTAAGTGTTTAGAAAGTGGATTAACAAGAATATTCATGCATCTTTGCAATTTAATTGTATAAGTCAATATACGCAATAAAAGATGTATACACCACTAAGAGCGAGATACTTGGCATGCAATCACACAACTAGCACAAGTAGTAACATCTCTAATATTGCAAAGTGGGAGCACTACACTTTTTTTAGTGCCAACTCTGCTTCTACTCCTTCAAAAAATGAAGGCATTGCAAGTTAAATAGCTTACTCACAACTTTCATATAACTACCAACTTTTTCCCCAATCCAAAAGTTAAATACTATAAAGTGAAACCATAATCATCAAATTTTAAATAGAAATTAAATTAAGAGAAAGAAAAAGATAAAGCAACATATTTTTTTTACAGAAAACTACAGTAACAAGTTTTATCATTTTAGTATTTACACATGGTGTGTGCCGCATTCACTAGTGATTAGATCAACGTTTAAGGAATCTGGATTTGTTAGTTAAAAGCAGGACATAACCAAAAACTTTTTGCAAGTACTGTATATACATAGATAGCATAAACATGAAGTAAAATAGATGACGGCCAACATATTAATAAGCTTGTCACTTGTCAGTAATAAATTCAGATTTTATACGCAACAAAACACTACATATTATGAGAAGTTAAGTCACCTTAGTAAGAACTCTTTGAACAGGGACTAGCACGGGCGCAGCAGCATGCGCGACAACTCGCGCTCGGTGCAGGATTTTCGCCCCATCCTCCTGCACCGGCAGTGGAGAAGTGATTGATTGTTATTCAAAATCATCTAAATTTTCACCATCATCAGAAAGTTCATCAAAAGATCGAATGTCGAGCTGGTAACGAAGGATTCCACCAATCCCTCCAAATCCTCTACAGAATTGAGATCCCTCTTGCGATTTATTGGTGACAAATTCGAGCGAGCATCCAAATCGTCTGTACTCTTCTGCAAACCATTCAAGCAGTGACTTCCTCTCCTGAACCTCAAGTTCAGCATTGGTGACTGGATCCCGAAAGTTACTCTGATCAGCCTCTTGATCCTTGTTCAGGTGTTTTATGATTCTTTCACCTGTAGTGGTATTCTTAAGGTCAAACCTTTGAATGTCCAGATTTTCCCAGACAATGAGTATTTCCACTGCCCCCATATCCAAAGCTTTAAGTGTGTCCTCCACGCCAAATACATACTTTCCGGTGTCCTGACTAATTTCTTCGAAATACTTGCCAATCAGACGCTTCTCTTGTATAAATTTAACATTGGCGAGAATTTCTGAGGACAATTCAATAGCTTGATTAAAACCATTCTCACCCCCATAAGAGACATCAACCACATTCAAAATTTTTGCCTGAAGACGAGGATCAAACATATCAGACTGACTCAGCTCAGTCTTAAAATCAGCAGATCCAGCAAGTATAAGTCCTGAAACATTTGGCTGGCTGGTTGCTGGATTGATAAAGAACTGTGTAGCGAGTTCAGCTGTCTTCCTCACATAGTTATGGCGCTTCTCCATCCGGAGACGAGCAAATCGAAGAGCCGACTGCCCTCCTCTTCCATGTTTCTTTGGAAGATCAACACTAAATTTGTGAAGTATCTCTCTCGTGTTTCCGCTCAATGTCCCAAAAAGGGTCCCATTCCCATCCATTATAATGAAACCAAACTTATCATCAGATTCTAGAAGTTCGTTGAGAGCTTCAGTATGGAACTTGTTGTCACAAAGATAAAGAGAGGCATTTATGGGCCTGAACGGCTCAAAGTCAATAGTAACCTTCTTCTCTTTGCCATCATCAGTGACAATTGTTCCAGTGTAGAGCACAAGTCCATTGGTAGGAACTCTGTTGTAGAGCTTAAGTCGCTGCTGAGCAGATGTGATAGCCCCTAAAACCGACTGGCGATTCACTCTGCTTTTTATGTTAGAAGCAGTTCCAAATTCATCTCCAAGCATTTTGGTAACTCGGGATATTTGATCACGTGGAGGCATAATAAGAGAGATCATGCTGGTTCCATTACCTCGAGCAGCTTCCAGTCCCTTGATAAGCTTCTTAATCTTCCATATCTCGATGTTCTTATCAGTTTCTTGACCATCAGCCATCTTAATGGACTAAACCGACAAAAATAACAACGGACTACCTACAAAAGAAACAGTTACTTGTCCTCAAGCTTTGAAAAAAAATAAACATGTACATATTAGATTGCACAAAGGTATTTTGTAAGGTGGTTGCACTTGTTAGGCAAAATCGAGGCAATTGCAAAGATGGGAAAGTTTATGTAATGTACAATAGCCTTAATTAAGAAAGTGCCACACCCCAGTTTATTCATCAAATGCAGTTTGATTTCATCAGTAGATTGAAATTGGCAAAAACTAACACTCCTTCCATCCCAAAATGAACGGACAAATTTACTGTTGATCAAAAGCAGATTTGGACATTCATTTTGGGACATAGGTAGTTCATCTTTGTCACATCATTCAATTCCATATACATTACATTTTAAGCAGACTAAAAAATAGAGCAGTACTAGAAAATTGGGGCTATGTTTTACTCACTCCGTCCCAAAATGAATATCCAATTTTATTTTTTCAAACTTGCTCTTGATCAAAGAGTAAATTTGAACATTTTTGGACGTTCATTTTTGGACGGAGGGAGTATTATTTTATTTATCAACTCTGGAAACCGAACGTAACCACATGGTTTAATGGAAATCTAAATCGGAACCGAACCACATGACCTTAAGAACTAGACAAGACCAGACAATTTGATAACACAGTTTGGCAGTTAGGATTGACTGCCCTCCAATTTATCAATGCTAAATCCTAGGATCTTGACCTCTCATAGCAATTCATAATGCCAAATTTCTATAAAAATACAATTACAAACAAAAAAAGAACATCCTACACACTAAACAAAACCAATCCAATAAATCAACAGAAAGCTCCACGGTGAAACCCTAAATCTAGAAATAAAATTATTAATTCAATAAGCAGATTCTGATATGAGCAGAGAAAAATCAATCTGAAATCTAAATTTGCTTATATATAGATCCGATCTAATTCCTAACGGAATCATACAAATTAAATTAAAATCTCATAGGTAAAATAAGCAAACACACATAAACTCTAATCAAGCCTATTTACCGATATATCAACTCAATTCAAGAAAGGAAACCATGTATATGAATCCAGAAGAACAAGCAAAGAACTAGGGCTTACCGAAACAACGGCGCAACAGGCGAGATAGCGTTTTGTATCAAGGCAAGAACCTTAGGTCTAGTTTGTTTATATAATAGGGGGATAAAGGAGGAATTTAATTTTTCCTGGAGGATAGGAATAGGAATTCCAATTCCTATTCCTACTTCATTTTAGTCAAAAAAAAAAAAAAAAAAAAATTCCTTTAAATCTCCAAAATAATACTACAAGATATTGTAATTAGACATGGGCAAACCGGAACCGGAACCGGGCGGAACCGGAGAACCGAACCGGAACCGGAACCGGAAGAACCGGAACCGGCGAGAACCGGAACCGGTGAGAACCGAAACCGGCCGGTTCACGGTTCAATCCCGGTTCCTCATTTTAAAAAACCGTGAACCGGCGGTTTTGGAACCGGAACCGGAACCGGGGAACCGGCGGTTCTTGCAGAAAATTCAAAAAAAATCGACAATTAATCAAGGTTTTTTATGTTATTTTCTGCTTTCTCCCTTACCTTTCATGACTCATTTACCTCGGAATTGACATGTCAATGGAATATTGTGTCGACTTAATCACCAGTTGGAGGGATGGATATGCTCGCTCCTATATAACAACAATTAATCAAGGTTTTGACCATTCTCGTTTATAGTCTTGTTCTTACCAACAAAGATAATCTTTTAAAAGCTTTTAGCCTTCCCCACTCCAGTTTCTTGTTTGTACACTTCTGTACGTTGTATAAATGCCATGCATGCTTGCAAAAGGTTTCTAAACCATACATTTTTATGTTCAGTCTGAAGCCTCTAAGGCCAAAAAAGAAATGACAGAAAACTATAATTTACTACCGTGCTAATTAGTACTCCCTACAAGCTTGTCATGCTTGACATTTTGCGCAGATAAGAAGTTGTGGGCGGTCGCCCATGTGTGCAGAGGCTATGGGCGGTCGCCCACCTCTCTTGGGCGGTCGCCCACATGGACAGTTTTCAAAAAAAAAAAAGCCAAAAAAGGAACCGGGAAACCGTGGAACCGGAACGGGCAACCGCATCAAGGAACCGGAACCGGGAACCGGATTTAGGCGGTTCCGTCTCGGTTCCCCCCTTCCCCGGAACCGGAACCGGCGGTTCGGAACCGGAACCGGAACCGGGAACCGGATGCCCATGCCTAATTGTAATCATGATATTTTAAAATAACTAAATCATTTAACTGAGACATAAAAAATTCATATTGGGAAAAGTAGGTGACAATTTTAGACAAACTGGTAAAAAATTATACATCTTCGATCTCATTTATACTATACTGGTCACATTAATAAAACACAAGTAATCTTTATCAAATATTAATATTAATCAAATCACTCTAATGATTTTTTATATTACTAAGTTATTTATAACAATTTTTAATATTTCATTAAGATAAGAAATTGTCATAATATTACAAATCACCGTGGAGTCTGTTACAGATCTGTTGCACTGCATATTACAAATTCCTATGCAGTCTCACCACTATTGAAACCTATTACAGAATATTATACGCGTCATTTGTAATATCGCCCATAAACGTCTCGCACCATCTGAAAATTCACCATTAGACGTCACAAATCACCCTCTACATGTTCTCCACTTTGCTTCTATAGGGAGTCGAACTTGGGACCTACGCTATGTGGTGGCCTCTCAACACAATCCCACACCCGGATAGCGCTCAATCAAAAAGCCTTTGTTATATGGCTAATATAAAATGGGACCGAGAAAGTGAAATATTACACAATATATTATGCTATTGAAATATAAATTTGAGCGATAAATCTATTTTTTTAACTTGTATCAAAAAAATTAAGTTTTATTATGTTGCTTAAAATAAAATTTGGATTCATTTAGACCATGATTAGTGGTGAACCAAATTGGTTTATCCTTTGTAATTTGATGAACCAATTTTGATTTATGCCAATTAGTGGTGCCTAAATATTCGTTCATGACCATAAACGAAAATTTTCGTTCTTTTCATGAACGAATTCGTGAACGAAAATTTGTCCGAGCTATATGTGTATTTTGTAATTTTGACATTTTTTAAATTATATTATTGAAATAAAAATATTAAAAATGTTATAATTTCTTTTTCTCTATAAATAGAGTCTAATTTTATAATATTTGACATAATTTATATATTTTAATATTAAAAAATGATTCTAATATTTTATTATTGTATATATTTGATAAAATTTTAATTTTTTATATATTTAAATTTTCTCTTGCGTCAAACGACGTCGTTTAGGTCAAAATTCAAAAACGTTCATTTTCCCCCTATAAATAGAGCTCAAGATTGCTAGATTATGTACATCTCTTCTTTCATACTTCTTTCTCTATAATTAGCAAAAAAATCAAGATTTTTTATTTTTTATTATGAGTAATTACGGGAATAATTCACATAATTCCAGAACAAATCTTGATCATGCTTGGTTCGATCAAATGATAGCTAACGATCCCAATTTCGTACAAAATTATCAGCAACACAATTTTCAAAACTATCCCAACAACTCAAATCCTCTAAACTTCAACCAAAGCCCACCCCAAGATTTTAATTCTCCACTAAACACCTGATCATCTTTCGACTTTGCACCTAACTACCAAAGTTTTACTCAAGAGTCACAGAACAACGAATTTGTTCCAGAGATGCAAGAAGAAGATGAGGGTGATGAAGAAGAAGAGGCAGTACCCACAAGGCGGCAAGGAGGAGCAACAAAAAAAGAAAAAAAGGAGCCAACATTGCATGGAAATACAAAGATGATGAAGCTCTCATCAGTGCCTACATGAATACAAGCACTGATGCAATAGTAGGCACTAACCAAAAGTATGAAAAGTTGTGGGCTACTGTCAAGGCTAAGTACGATACGGCGCAGCAACAAAGGCCATCAGAAATTGGTAAACGAACTTTATCAATGCTTCGAGGTCGATGGAATAGGATGGCAAAATTGGTAAACCTGTTTGTGGCGATGTAAAATGAAGTAACTAGATGAAAAGGAAGTGGGTCAATGAAGAAGACGTTCGTACTGAGGCTAAACAATTATACGAGAATCAAGAAGGTAAACCTTTTAAAGATGAGCATGCATGATTTATGTTGAAGAATTATTGCAAATGGGAGGAGCGAATTAAGAATTACACCACGACGAACAGAAAAGAGAAGGCTGAGACATCTCGTCCAGTTCTCTTGGACAGTGATAACGAAAGTGGAGGCATGGATAAGAGGTTCAAACTTAATAAACAGGGCGATTATGCGACAACAGAAAGTGATGATGCAGGTATGGTTCAACTACGAGAGAGACCACCGAGAAAAAAGGCAGCAAAAGCCGCCTTAGCATCAAAAAAAGGGTATTCTAGCGGAGGGTCTTCAACAGCTGATGTAGTAGAGGGTTTTACTACTGACTCCAACTGCTCAGTGACCAACACCCAGCAAATCTTGAATTAGAACGAGAGAAATTGGAGTTTCAGAAAAACAAATACTATATGAAGAAGATGTTATCCAAATCAAATTTGCTTGGAAAGCTTCTTGATAAGGCAGTACTGACCCCCGAAGAGGAAGAGATAAAAAAGGAAGTTGATTGTTGAGTTGGAGGATTTTTAATCGATTTCAGTAATGTATGCTAAGTTTAAGTTTGCTTTGTTTAATTATTATACTATTGTATTTGAATTTCAAAAAACTAAAAAATGTATGTTAGAAAATCAATAATATCTATCTTTTATTATCTTTTTTGTTTTTTTCGTAGTGAATGGTCATATAAAAGATGACAGTTTGGAACCAAATCATTAACTTTACGTAATGTGGCACTTCTCTTTTGCCAGGACAAAAATAAATGTGCATTAGTAAAATTGAATGATCACATCAAACTTTATATCACGGGTATTAAAAGTCAGACAAGTTCAGGAATCCAATAAATGGGCTTTTATAAAAGACAAGGTGCATCCGTAGATAAGAAAGTAATGAACAATGTTGAATTTTCAGACTCCTATAAATGGCGCGCAAGCTTTTTTTTTACAATTACATTTAACTCGTTGAAATCCCACTCAGTTACCTTCCAAGTGAACAACAATCAATACGACATGGGATATTATCTCACCGATGGAATTTATCCACAATATGTAACATTCATCAATTCAATCCCCCAGCCTATAGAAGAAAAGGACAAATTGTTTGCAAAGGCGCATGAAGCATGCAGAAAAGACGTAGAGCGTGCTTTTGGGGTACTTCAAGCTCGCTTTGTAATACTCTGTAAACCGTCACTCACTTGGAGTGAGGTGATTCTTGGTAAAATAATGACAACTTGCATCATATTGCATAATATGATAGTTGAAGATGAACGTGATCGATATAGAAAATATGATGATGCAAGTGAATTTTGGGCCAACAAACAAAAAAGAATAAAAAAAATAAGTCCACCCGAATTGCGCAAGATGATACATTCACGTATACAAGAGAAAATTCACACGTTGGGAATAGCATCGAAGAATACATGACGCGCAAGTGGAAAGTTCAAAGCAAAGCTACACACTTGGCTAGGGCTGACGAGCCGAGCCGAGCCGAGCTTTGAAGTTTCGAGCTCGAGCTCGAATAAAAGTTATCGAGCTCGAGCTTTTCTTGAGCTCGAGCTCGAGCCCATTATGACCATTCGAGCTCGGATCGACTCGAGTTTCGAGCTGTTCACGAGCGTTTCGCGAGCAGCTCGAACTTGAGTATTAACGAGTCGAGCTCGAGCTTGGACATATTTTTTGAAAAAATCTGAAATCAAACAAGCTTTTCGAGCTCTAAACGAACTCGAGTCTTAACGAGCCTTGATTTTTTTTAAAAAAATCATATTTCACTATATTTATTTGAGCTTTTAAAGAGCTTAACGATCCGAGCTCGAGCCGAGTCGATCTCGGTCAGAGCTCGTCGAACATACGAGTCGTCTCGAAAAAAAAACCAAGCTTGAAAGTCGGTTCGTGCTCGAGCTCTAGTTCACCTCGAGCCCACTCGAACTCGAGCTTTTTACGAGTCGAGCCCAAGCCGAGCTCGAGCCGGCTCGTTTCGTGTAACAGCCCTACACTTGGCTATCAAAGCAGACCTAATTGAGCATATATATGCAAAGAACAATCCTTGAGATCATATGCATCATTTTATTTATAAGCACGTTACTTTCTGTTCATTTGTTTGTGTGTTGTATTCTAATTTTTTATTTTCATGAGTGTAATGTTTTAAATTATCGTAATTTAATGTTTATTTATGTGTGTTTAATTTTTAAAATTATGCAATTAAGTAAAATAATAAAAAATTATTATATTTATTGTTAATGATGTTAATAAAAAATAATATTTATTAATGTATATTATTAATTTTATAATATCAAATTTCTATTAAAAATATATATATGTGAACGATAAATTCGTTCACCACTACAGAATGTAAGCTGGCATGAGCGAAATTTCGTTCACAGGCCAGTTTCGTTCACGTGATGAACAAATTTTTCGTTCACCACTATGGATGTTCTTAGGGTTAGGGATGAAGGGAGCATTAAATAATACTCCATTCGTTTAAAAAAGATAGTTTTATTTGGCTTTTAATAGTCAACTTAATAGTCAACTCAAGTGTGCGTTAAACAAATATTAATGTCAATAATAATTTTAAAATTGTATTCAGATAAAAAGATTTATATTAATGTTACTTAAATTTCACTTGTATTGATCATAAAAGAGTCATATGAAACTATTTTTATGAGAAAATTGAGGAATTTTTTCTCAAATAATCTCATTTTACTTTTTTATTTATCAAAATGACTCACTGTTCAAACTATTGCTCAGAATATCCACTTTTTTGAAACTCGCTACACCGTGTAGCGAGTTTGACTAGGGTTGGTCAAAACTCGCTACACCGTGTAGCGAATTTAGGGTAATTAATTTAGGCCATTGGGAAATTAATTATGGCATTTAATTAAACTAAACTCGCTACACGGTGTAGCGAGTTTTGATCAGATTTAAGTCAAACTCGCTACACCGTGTAGCGAGTTTAATTTATTTCAAATCCCCTACAAAACTCTCTCCGTCAGTCCCAACAAAACAAACCCTTCTCTTCCTTTCTCAGTCCAGTTCTCCCTTTTCTTTCTTTCTTTCTTTCTTAGTCCATCTCTCATCTATCTCTCTCAAATCTAATTCATATTTCTCAATCCAAAATTTATAACTATCAAAATGGATCCATCAAAACCCCGCTGGTATCTTAGACGACAACCTCTTCCTGGACATCCCGGTCAAACCTCCAATCTTCTATCTAATCTCTCTCAAATCGAACGAGAGTTTCAATCTCCACCACCTCCACCGCCTCAAATTGAACTAGAGAGAGAATCTCCACCGCGTCATATCATACCTGGTCCCGCTGGTGAAGCACAGGCCGCCATACGTCGGCATCGTACCGGAAAAGCTCATGTCTCTCAGGGACCCCCCGCTCAGTCGACCCAAGAGGCCATACGTAAAAAGCTTGAAGAGCCGGTGGAGGATGATGATTTCCAGGGCAAAGCTTGGCTTTCTGCAATGGACTATCTCACTGCAGAGGGTACTTATTAACCGTTGAGAATGATCAAGGAGAATTGCCAAAAATATGAGAGGGTGGAACAGGTATATTATTTTATATTAATTATAGTTAAGGTTGAAATTTACAAATAACTGATCATTATATTTTTGTTCTATTAGGTTGTTGTGGTTCTGAAGGAGTTCACACCAAGTGATCATGGCTCTGTGCATTTGGTTTTGAAGGATCCTCTGATACCATTGATGCTTACATTGCTGACAAAGTGATGAGGGATAGTGAGGGCGGAAGTCACATAGGTGTTGGTGCTGTTCTTATACTTACTCAGGTATGAAATATTTTCCTTAACATTACACTCCCTAAGGTTATATTCCTTAACATTTTGTTCTAAATGTTTTGTTTTGTTGATCTATTAGGCTGTTGTTTGGGCCCCCTCACGCTCAAAAAAAATACTTAACATTGTTACTTCCAATGTTTCTAAGGTGTTTCCCAAGGATTGTTAATTTGTGTTATTGGACATGTAATATTTGAATTTTTGTCAGATTTAATATGTTCTAAATTTATGTAATATTTTTCTATGTGATCGGGATGTGATCACTGAATATTTTGGATTTAATGTAATATTTCCTATGTGGCCGGGATGTGGCCACTAACTTGACAATATTTTTGTTTTTTGTGATGTTATTTTAGATTTTTTAAAATTATTTTGTACAGTTTGTGTTTGGTTTTGTTGCAATTATTCATGACATATTTTTTTTGACACATCCAAAAAAAAAAAATTGAAAGAAAAACTTTATTCAGCAACTTGTCATCATTTGTTTTAAAACATGAAAAAAAATATTTAAAAAAAAAATTCAGCCACATGTCATTATTTTTTTAACACATGTAATTTTTTTTTGTTAGTACAAAGCTATTTTGAGCAACAATTTGAAGCTGATTTAATTGTTCAAATTAAAATTTAAAAGTTGTTATTGTTACACCATTATATGTACTTCAAGTAACAATTTTTAGATATTCATTATGATATCTAAATTAACCTATAATTATTGCTCAAAATAGCTTCGCGAACGAATTTTTTTTTTTTGATGTTACTACGAAGCTATTTTGAGCAACAATTTGAAGCTGATTTAATTGTCCAAATTAAAATTTAAAAGTTGTTATTGTTACAACATTATATGTACTTCAAGTAACAATTTTTAGATATTCGTGATGATACATAAATTATTGTTCAAAATGCCTTCGCGAATGAAAAAAAAAAAAGAAGTAACAAATTTTGAAACGAATCTATAGAGGGGACAATCTCTGGCTTTAACTCGCTACACTGTGTAGCGAGTTTCAATAAAGCTGAAATCGCTACACGGTGTAGCGAGTTTAATTCAGCTTTATTGAAACTCGCTACACGGTGTAGCGAGTTTAAGTACGCCAAACAACTTTCCAGCTACAAAGTGGCAGTTTTGAACACCCGTGACTTTCAATTTTCAATAAATTCACGTTATTAAAGAGATTCTCTCAGCTTTCTCTTTTCCTCTCAGCTTTGTTTCTTCTCTCAGCTTTCTCTCTTTCTCTCAATCAACTCTCTCAATCACCATTTTTTAAATCACCTTAATTCAAAATAAAACTTCTTCACGTTATTTTATTTCATCAGAATTGTTGAAGATCAACAAGAATCAAGGTAAATTAACATCATCTTGATTATTGTTTTGACTTGTGTTTAGATATAAAATTTAATGATTTAACTGTGTTTTATTATATTGTAGATATAATAAATGTAAGAGTTTTGTTATGTAGGTTTTAACACTTTGATTTCGTAATGTAGGGTTAAAGATGAACGGGGGTCCAATCATTTTTATGTGTTATTGGGGAGGTGATGATGAACAACCGTTTGATGGTCCTCATTTCAAAAAGGGGCCAAAATGTGCAATAAGGGGTAATTGCCAATGGAAATACAATGAGTTGATTGATGAGTTATATAAAAAGGCGAACTTAGATCGGCCTCAATTTGATTTGAAAGTCATTTACAGATGCCCTCATTCTTTTGATAGCGGGATTGGTGAGTACTTTCCTTTCCGTATTGAAGATGATGCGTGTATGGATGTAATGTTCGATCAGTTTGCTAAATTTGGGGAGATTGGAAATTTGCAGCTGTATGTGGTTGTAAAATTAATTGAAAATCAATCCAATTCAGAGTTTGAAACACAGCACACACAGAGTACTTTCAGGTTTTCTCCAACTGGTAACCGTGATGATGGGGTTGGTCCAAGTTCCCAAACTCTTGTATCAACTCAAACACCAAATTATGATGATGGGGCATTTGGCCATAATTATCATGTTAATGATGATGATTGGGCATTTGGGCATAATGATCATGTTAATGATGATTATGATGTTGACTATGAAGAAGAGGAAGTGCACACTGATGTAGATGCAATGCTAGAGGATGATGATGATGAATATGAGGAGGGTAGTAGTGATTCTGATGTCGATTTGGGAGTCGGTGATGATGGGCCGATTGATGATGATGTGGAAGCACCTCTTGTTCACTATGAAGTGCCGTAAAATCGAAGATATGAGAGAGCGAGTTATCCCTTTTACAGTGATATTGGTACATCTGCTCGACAAGAACAAGGCTTGATTGATTACGATCATGCACATAGTTTTCCAGTTTGGGATCTGGAACAACAGGCGATTGCTAAAGGGATACGCTTTTCTGGCAAGAACGAGGCACAATTTGATATAAAAAGGTTCCATATTAAAAACAATCGCAGGTTCAGGGCAAGAAAGAGCACACCGAACACATGGGTAATTGAGTGTCTGTTGAAAAATTATCCATGTCATTTTTATGTTCGTGTGAGTAGGAAGAAGTTTGGCTATTGGGAAGTGACCAAGTATAAGGCTCCTCACCGCGCTATATTCGGAGCAAGTCAAGATCACCCCAATCTAGATGCCAAGTTTATCGGTCGGGAAGTCGTTGGTGTTATTAAGGCCGATTCAGATGTCAAGGTTGGAGTCATTATTGCACACATCTCTAGTAGGTTCAACAAGGTAATTACTTACAAGAAGGCATGGTGTGGAAAGCAGAAGGACATTGCAGAGGTTTTTGGAGATTGAGAGGAATCTTATAAGAGGTTACCCCGCGTCCTAGCAGCCATTCAAAAATACAATCCGAGGACAATTGTTGAGTACTCTACACCTCCTCCTCCTGTCGGTGAGGCCTCCATGTTTCGACAGGTATTACGGGCATTTGGGCCTTGCATTGAAGCTTTCTCTCATTGTCGGCGGTCATTTACGTGGATGGAACATTTATGCATGGTAGATGTAAAGGGGTAATACGGATTGCCATGGGTGTTGACGCCAAGACAAAGATACTTCCGCTTGCCTTTGCCGTTGTTGAAAAGGAGGACTGGCCGAACTGGCGTTGGTTCTTATACCTGGTTTGCAAGCATATTATCAAGAGTCGTGAAGTATGCTTGATATCTGACCGTCATTGGGGCATTCTGAAGACTGTAGCTGAAGATATGTGGTGGCCAAACGTGCATCATCGATATTGCTTGAGACATATGCGAGCAAATTTCTTGGAAAAGTATAGAGGGGAAGGGTTGAAGTATTTGTTCTGGAGAGCGGGTAGAGCAACTCAAGATAGAAAATTGAAATCTATCTTAGAGAGTATTCGTGGAATTAAGCCCGAGGCAATTGCATGGTTTCAGCATTTGGATGCCAGAAAATGGACATTGGCACACGATGGTGGTTACAGGTATGGCATCATGACTACCAACATGTCTGAGGTTTTCAATGGTGTGATGAAGGGAGCTCGTGGGATGCCAATCACAACAATTGTTGAAACTGCCTTCTACCGTTGTGTGGAGTACTTTCAAGTAAGGCATGGATTTTCAATCAATGCCTTAGGAGGTAATCCTGATAACCCTAACATCAATCCCCGACACCAATTCAGCCAGAAAGTCAATTATCACTACTTGAAGAACACCACAAAAGCGGCAACACATCACGTCAGGAGGTTCAACAATCACGAAATGGGGGTGTATCAAGTGACAACCGCACGTCAGGGTGATCACGGAGGAAATATATAGATTGTCCGACTTAATGAGCGCACCTGCACATGTGGTAAATGGGTTGCCTATCGCATGCCTTGTTCCCATCTCCTTGCTTGTTGTTCTGCACAAAATGTTGATGGTCGAGTTACGATGCCAATTAGATTTAATTATCAAAGTTTAGTCTGTATTAATTAACCGAGTTACTGTATTGATTAACACTCACACAATTCACAAGTGACAATTGATCAGATTGAAAACTCTAGAATTGAAAGAAAACCACTTTGATAAACAAGGAATAATTAAATTGACAAAATAAAGATATAGCATAAAACCCTAATACTGCTTACATCCAATCCATGAATAAAATTATTTAGCTACTCATAATAATTACAAAAATAAAATAAAAATTACAAAAATAAAAATTATAAACCTGAATCGAAACGGAACGAAGGGAGTATTGTTTCTTCCCCTACCCTACAGTAGCCACGGCTTGAATCAGTACCCTCGCTACAGTAGCCGTCCTCCACCTTTGTTTTTAATATTCCATCCTCCCCTAAAATTATATCATTCTCTAATATTAATACTAAAAGGGAACCAAAGGCTCATTAGGGCAATGAATTAAAGCCCAAACACTAAACCAAGGAAGGCCCAAACTGCTTCAAAACTCTTCTGAACAATGGCCTTGGCGTGGATTAGGACGGTTGCTAAAGTGGGCCGAGGATCTTGGGCAAGATGGGCCGAGGGGAATTCACATTGAGCGGCCGCCCAAGCATTCGCCCAGGACAACAGAAACTTGAAATTGAAATTTGGGATTTGTTTCCTTCAACTTTTTATTTTTTTATTGACGGTTATACTTTGATCACTGTACTTCCCAGCTTTGCAGTTTGGTCCTTGAACTTTAAAACACACTTTTTCTCCTCTTTTCTGCTTAATTTCACTTCAGTCCCTGTACTAATAAAACACTACAAAATACATTAAATTCCCAGGTTTCGAGCAGAAAATAAGCTTAGGAACATATCTTTTGGATGGGTAAAATTACATCCATCAAATACCCCCAAACTTACCTTTTGCTCGTCCTCGAGTAAAACAAAACTAAACAGAAACAAAAACTACCCTAACAAATAAAAGTAATAAACAAAAATTATTTTTGATATGTTCTCAATATATACAAGGTTGTCGGTCAAACAAGTCTCAGATTCTCACATAATATGCTTAACAAGTGCCAATAAGAATATGCAATTACAATCACATTAATGCATCTAACCCACAATTTTCCACCTCGGCCTGAATGATGAATGAAATATGGGAGATCATGATCACTAAGATAAGATTGTTTATGGGTTCACTAAGACATGCCCTCCATCATTGATGATAAACAATTCATATACAAGGATACTCATATGCATAATTACGCACTTGTCAACCCGATTACTCAATATTGAACAAAAATATGGCTAAAAGTTAAATCCACAACAATTGTGGGGATAGGTTCACGGGTACAAACGAAGGAATGGACATACAAACACAAGAATGTGAAACTAAAAGTCTTCCATTGCATATTACTCCTTCCGAAATTTTAGCTTTTCCGCTCACCTTTATTTCCCCAATGCTTCAACCCCCAAACTAGAACTTTGTTCATACTTTATACACTTGGGGTTGAAAACATTCCCCCTCTCAATAAATGTCACTTATCAAACATACTTCACAGAATTAGGGGGCAAACTTTTTCTTTTCTTTTCTTTTCTCTTCTCTTTTTTTTTTTTTTTTGAACTTGAACTTGAACTTTTTTTTTCTTGCCCCCTTTTATTACAATACATATCCACTTCACAATTTTTGACCTTGACCTCACACATTCCCTTAAATTCCCAATGTACCCCCAAACTTGAACTTTTCCAATTCCACATTCTTGCAAAGGTGGGATAAACCTATTCTAGGTGTCAAGGGCTAGAGAGTAGGCGTCAAATGAAGGCGAATGGTGGTCTAGATGTTCCATTCATTCTAAACAGGCTCAAAATGGGATCAAGTGACAATTCATATAAAGACAGTGACGAGAAAGTCGAAGGCTCACAAGAGGGTTAACAAAGAAATATAAGCCATAAATATCAAGTAATCTATTGACGTGTTATTGACAAGCGTGCAACCATGTTCTAGGACCCCCGAGAATGTCAAAGTGAACCCATAAAGGACACCTAAATTAATGACCATGATCAAGAAATATGATGGAAGTGAATGGTGGTGCAATTATGTTTTACATGTATTAATGCAATTCTAATTAACATATTCAAATTGGCACAAACTTAGCAAAACTCAATCAAAAACTCTCAAATCGTCACGGACGTTGGCCAACTCCCTAAAATATAATGAGAACAAAATTTTTAAAATTTTTCTATTTTTTTGGAGGGTGACACTATATACACTCCCCTATAAACCCACAAACTCGGAGATATATCTACCCCCAAACTCAAAACATGCTATGTCCTCATAGCAAAGAGGACAAAAAACATGCCTTGGGTTCAAAGGCCGATATGACACAACAAAGCAAATAGATAAAGCAATAAAAACGTACCTACTTGGGTTGCCTCCCAATTAGCGCATTTGGTTAAGGTCCTTAGCCCGACCGTTGCTCCCATTTGGACTTCACCTTCCGTCCTTTGGCCCACTTCATGTTTTCGCGGGTCCTTATTTTCAGATCAAGCCCCATGTAAATTCCCCCCGCTTTGAGATCTTTTTGTGCCCAAGGAAATTTTAGACTTTTAAGTTTCTTGGGCTTCTTCTCTCGGGAGTCCTTGCCACTTTCTCCGTCTTCAAAGATGGGAGGGATCACCAAAATCATGAAGGATTCGTCATCGACATTTTCCATGAGTAGAGGTTGGTGTTCATTCAAACATGGCTTGTTGATCTTGGCAAGAGTGACCATGTCTTCTTGAAATTCATTGCCCCGCATCTCTCCATAAAGAGCAAGCTCAATTTCATCAACTTGCTCATGCCATGATTTTATACAACCCGAACTATCATACAATTGCACTTCACTAGAATTTTCATGGGAGGTTTCATAGACAAAATCCTCCGTTTCATTTTCCAAAAGTGGCTCTTGTTGTAGTTCGTTCTCAAGTTCTTCATCGGAGTCTTCATAGACAAAGTTCCCCAATGTGTCCCCCAATAGTTGTTCTTTGGGTTGTGCATGAATTATGGTCGAATTTTGATTTCTCGCTGCCTCTATCAATTTGTCCAATTGTGCCGACATGTTACTCATGGTTGCCTCTATTCGACTATCATGTTGTCATTTCTCCTCCTTATATCTTTCTATAGCTTCCTCCCATGGTTGCTTTTCAAGTTGAGGATGAAAAGGCTCATAGTAATGTGGCTCATAACTGTTCCATCCTTGACTTTGTGAATGGAACGGACTTCCCTCTTGTGCCTGTGGAGAATACTCAGGAAAATATGTCCTAGACGGACAATTAATAGTAGTATGATAATAACCACCACAATTAGCACAATGCACATTATAGGTGTTCATTCCATACATCCTCAAAGAGTATCTCACGGATTTAATCAGATCAACGGAATTCACGGATTGGATTTCATAATTGTATACCCTCTATGCTATGATTTTGATAACAAAAATAACAATCTCATTCAAAGATTCTTTCACGTGAGTAAGGGTTGGGACGTTTGGTGTTCGGATTGCAACCCTAATATTTCTATCTTGTTGTCAATTCCGGTAGGTCAAAAACAACATTCAAGAAACTCATTAAGTCCACAAGAAATATATGAATCTAGGTTGTCTTGTATTCCGATAGGGCAACAATCCAACCTAATTGATGAATTAGGGTACTTTAAATAAACTGTCCACGGTAGTGCAACAGTCTAAAACAGATTAAAGAATGATAATTAATTCATCAAATAAGAATGAGAGAGTTTGTAAGAATTAAAACTTAGATTAGCATAGAGGTCCACAATTACTACATCCAATCCATGAACAGGGAATTTAGCTACTCATATTCATGATAACGATTACAAAGTATGAATAATAATAATAATACATCAAACCTGGAAAAATAGCAAAAAACCTTAAAATCCGAAATCCTTCAATGCTTCCCCAAAACCTAGGCAAGAAAATAAATTAAAAGGTACCAAAAAGGTGTTCTAAAGGGAGTATATATACTCCATACTTAAGTCCTAAATCAAATAGGAAAATAAAGAAACAAAATCCTTGCAAATCTGTGCCATACGCCTTGATGATGTCATGATACGCACCTAGGCATGAGTCGTGCTAATTGGCACGAGTCGTGCCCTTCAATCCAAGTCGTTCCCACGAGTCGTGCTCCATGGTCCCAGTCGTTCTGATCAGCGTTGCTGGAATTGTGCATTGACCCCACTCATGCTCACGAGTCGTGCTAAGCCCCTCCACTCGTTCTGATCAGCTTGGCCTTGAGATGTGCTTGATTCCCATTCGTGCTCCATTCGTTCCATGTCCCTCTTCACTCGTGCTCTTTTCTGTCCACTCGTGCCCTTTGCAGAATTGTCCAACTTTGACTCAGCCTTGACCTGACCTTCGTCCCTTGACTTTGTTTGACCCCGAGCTTGAACCTTGGCCATTTTGTTGCCCTTTTTCATTGACAATTGACTAGCACTCTTCGGCTCCATGAGATTCCACCCAAGTACAAAGAAAATGACAAAACTACCCTCAAAATGCATTGTTTCTCACAAAAACCTCAAATGTCACTCAAATACATCCAAACCAATCTAAATACATCAAAACTCAATGAAAAGCATCCGAAAACATAGGTAAAATGACATGTACAAAATCCACTCATCAGGTGTCGAGCTAGATGTGATAGGGCAAATGGGTTACCCTAAGTCTAGAATTGACCTGATCTTTGATGACTCAGTCGTCCTCAGACGTGTATAACTTTTGCAAACGAGATTGACTAATAGTCGAACCTGTTCAAACTATCAAAGCTGACCAAGGGTCGAGCTCATTAGAACGAAGTCGACCCTGGGTCGAACTTGTTTTAAGGAGTAGAACTTATTGAGAATCGAGCTAATTAGAACAGACTGACTAAGAGTCGAGCTTGTTGGAATGAAGTCGACTAAGAGTCGGACTTGTTTAAATGAACGAAGCTGATTAGGAATCGAGCTTGTTAAAACGAAGCTGACTAAGGGTCGAACTTGTTAAAGGAACGAAGCTGATTAAGAATCGAGCTTGTTGGAACGAAGTCGACTAAGAGTCGGACTTGTTTAAATGAACGAAGCTGATTAGGAATCGAGCTTGTTAAAACGAAGCTGACTAAGGGTTGAGCTTGTTAAAGGAACGAAGCTAATTAAGAATCAAGCTTGTTGAAGTTAGTGTAACACAATATTTGATCGAACAAAACTGCGATTTTTATTGAAGTAGGGAAACTTTTACATCAATGGAAAGCTAGAACTATAACAAATTTCAATCTTGGGGACTGAATTAACCTTGAACTGAGCTGAACTTTAGAAGTAGTACTTGATGAGGTGAGTAGCGTGCCAAGGGTGCTTCAGTTCTTCACCATCAGGATGAGCAATCATGTAAGTCCCTTCTTTGACGACTCGAGTAACTATGTAAGGACCTTCCCAGTTAGGAGATAGCTTGTTCTGCTAGGTCCTTCTCCCTGTTGCCTCGATCTTCCTCAACACATGATCTCCTACTTGGAATGACCTGGCTTTCACTTTCTTGTCGTGGTAACTTTTAGTCCGCTGCTTGTAGTTAACCATTCGAAGGTAAGCTGTGTCTCGCTTCTCATCGATCAAATCCAGGTCGATCAATCTGTTGATATCATTCTGCTCTTGATCAAAGAAAGTTACTCTAGCAGTTGGAAATCTCAACTCAGCTGGAGTCATGGCCTCCGATCCGTATGTAAGAGCGAATGGGGTTTCCCCCGTAGGCCCTCAAGTGGTTGTGCGAACTGCCCAAAGAGCAAGGGGAAGTTCGTCCAACCAATTATTGCGTCGGCCTACGAGGCCCGTCTTGAGGGAGGATAGTACTAGCTTGTTAGCCGCCTCAGCTTGCCCATTTACCTGAGAATAGGCAACAGAAGATTGACAATGTTTGATCCCTACTCGATTCATTTCTGCTTCAAAGGTTCGTGAGAACTGTAGGCCGTTATCTGATATTATAGCTCTAGGAAATCTAAATCGACACCAGATAAAGTCGTGGATGAAATTTATAGCATTTTCTTCTGTTATGCGAGCTAGTGGCTTAGATTCGACCCACTTGGTGAAGTAGTCGATCGCAACAATCACATACTTGCAATTTCCTCGGGCGGGGGGAAGGGTCTGATTAAGTCGACGCCCCACATATCAAATGGTCAAGCTGCAATCACTGGGGTTTGCTCAGTCGTAGGCAGGTGAGGTAGGTTGGCGAACCTTTGACATTGGTCACATTGTTGAACGAAGTCATGAGTGTCAGCTCTCATGTGTGGCTAATAATACCCCAAAGTGATCAATTTGTCGGCTAGAGTCCTAGCCCCCGGGTGTCCGCCACAAATTCCACTGTGCACTTCATGCATTAATTGGGTGATTTCTTGAGGGTGGATGCATTTCAGCAATGGCCTTGTGTATGATCTTCTGAATAGCATGCCTCCTTGGATTGCATACCTCGGAGCTTTCTTTTTAATAGCTCGAGCTTTCTTCTCGTCCTCAGGGAGCTCGCCGCTTTCTAGGTACGCCTTCATTTCTTCAATCCAGCACTTCTCATAAACCCAATTTCTTGAGGGATCTTCTATGCATTGAATTTTGACCCTTTCATAAGCTGGGCTCTCAACGTAAGAGATGGGCTCTTCATGTGGCTCGTCAGATGTAGCTAGCTTTGAGAGTAAGTCGGCTAACTCATTGTCTTCTCGACCAATCCTTTGGATCTCCCAAAATTCCAAGTCTTTTGTCAGCTCCTTCACCAGATCGTGGTACTTAGCCAAAGTGGAGTTTAACACCTCATACTCGCCTCTGACCTGGTTGACTACTAGTTGGGAATCACAGTACGCCATGATTTTAGTCGCTCCAAAGCACTTAGCGTATTCAATGGCCGCAACTAATTAGGCTTCATACTCTGCCTGGTTATTGGAGGTGTCAAATTTGAACCTTAATGATTCTTCATATACTGTCCCAGACTCTGGCTCGATCAAAACTATCCCAGCTCCACTGACACTCTTTGTAGCTGACCCATCCGAGTAGACTTTCCAGCAATCGTTGGGTAGAAACGTTATGGGCTGGGACTCTTGTTCTTTTCCCTTAGCTTTTTCCTTTTGAGCTCGCTGCTCGCTGTCTTCCTTGGTGAACGTAAGCTCGACCAAGAAATCTGCTAGAGCTTGAGCCTTTAACGCTTTTCGAGGTCGATACTCGATGTCAAATTCCGTAAGGGCAATTGACCAATTGAGCAAGCGACCTGAACTCTCTGGCTTGTGCAATATTTTTCTCAAAGGTGCATTCGTGAGCACCACGATGGGATGAGCCAGGAAATAAGCTCGCAGCTTCCTTGAGGCTACGACTAAGGCATAGGCTACCTTCTCAGCATTGTAGTATCTTCCCTCCACTTCTGATAGGGCCTTGCTAACATAGTAAACTGGCTTTTGAAGCCCTTCCTCCTCTCGAATCAGTACTGCTGCAACTGCTTTGTCTCCCACAGATAAGTACACGAACAAAGTTTCTCCAGTGATCGGGCTACTCAAGAGAGGAGGAGTAGCGAGATAATCCTTAAGCTGCTGGAACGACGAATGACATTCGATCGTCCATTCAAAATTCTTCGTTCCCCTCAGAGCCTTGAAAAAAGGGAGAGATCTTTCCGCTGATTTGGATATGAAGCTACCTAGAGCAGCTACTCTTCCATTAAGTCGCTGCATCTCTTTGACACTGTTAGGCTCCTTCATGTCGACTAGAGCCTTGATCTTCTCCGGGTTAGCTTCTATACCTCGCTGAGACACCATAAATCCAAGGAACTTGCCAGCTGCTACACCAAAAACACATTTGCTGGGGTTAAGCTTCATGTCGTTTGCTCTCAAATTGGCGAACGTTTCCTTTAGGTCGACCACGTGACGTACGGTCTTTGTTTTAATGATCATATCGTCGACGTAGGCCTCCATGTTTCGGCCAATCTGTGAAGCAAATACCTTGTTGACCATACGTTGATAGGTCGCCCCTGTATTCTTCAGTCCAAATGGCATCATTGTGTAGCAATAGATGCCTCCAGCTGCTTGGAAGGCCGTCTTCACTATGTCGTCCTCATGCATCTTTATCTGATGATAGCCTGAATAGGCATCTAGGAAGCTAAGGGTTGAGTGGCCAGCAATAGAATCAACTAGCTTGTCAATTCTAGGCAGGGGGTAGCTGTCTTTTGGGCAGGCAAGGTTGGATTAGTGAAGTCGACGCACATTCTCCATTTGCCATTTGACTTCTTCACCATAACCACATTAGCTAGCCAGGTTGTATGTGTGGCCTCCTTGATTATTCCTGCACTCAAAAGTTTTTGTACCTCAATTTTTATGGCTTCCTCCTTGTCTCGAGCAAAGCTTCTCAACCTTTGGGGTTTGGGCTTTATGGTCGGGTTGACCTCAAGCCTATGAACGGCGACTTCCTCTTTGATTCCCCTCATGTCCTCTTCTCACCACGCAAAGACATCATTGCTTTGTTTTAGTAGCTCGATGATCTCCTCTCTTTCTTCGGCTGATAGTTGCTTTCCTATTTGAATTTTCTGCTCCGGATAAGAGGGATTTGTGATTACTGATTCTAGCTCGTCAACAGCCTCTAGCTCTGGACCATCTCTGAACTGTAAGGTCTCAATGATGATCTCCTTCACTTTCTGCCTCTCTTCGGCCCCCAAATGTGGAGCTTCCTCAGCTATCATGTCATCTAGCTTATCAGCGATCTCATCGGTGGTGGCCCCCGAGTTATTGTCGACCTGGAGGCATAGGTCACCTATGAGGACTTGGTCGACCATAACTACGTCTGGATCGACCGCTGTGACTTCGGAGTGACGTGTCGACTCAATCATGACCTTGTCATTTGAGTGATAGGTCGACTCCTCCACATTGGTGATCGTAGATAGTCGGGTAGTTTTGGTGACTGACTGGGACAGCTTTAAGTAACCTTCCGCTGTTTCAATTTCCAGCTCCCTCTTCTTTCTTTCTCGAAGGACATGATCCAGATATGCTCGAGCTGTGCCTTGTACACAGCCGACTCCAGCTGGTGTGGGGAATTTAACTCGCTGGTGGGGGATCGAGGCCACCATTCCAAGTGCGACCTGACCAGGAATACCAAGGATAGCAGCATAGTCACTGTTCACATCTATTACAATAAATTTTACCTTTGATACGACCCTGTAAGGGTGCTGGCCTAGGTCGACGTCTAGCTCGATATGTCCCTTAGCGTCGACTCGATGACTGGTGAAGCCCTCTAACCTGCCATCTGTGAATGTGTGCCCAAATTTTGTGTTGGATTCACGCGAGTTTGAAGACATCCGAGTTATTTGAAAAACGGAGTCGCCACGCCATTTTGATTACCTCAAAACTTTGAAAAAAAGGTTTTATGGGTTCGGAGGTTAAGTTACCCCTTGGGAAGAACGTTTGGCGTTCACCCAAAGTGCCTTGCCGGAGCAAGTCTCCCGAGATTTCATTAATCGTGTCTGCTTGCGTGCTTTCTTTGTGTGCATGTGTTTGAGAGTAAAAGGGGGAATGTCCCAAGTTATCTTCCGGACGTACAAACCATTTGTTGGTTGTCGCTCGGGATTTCTTGGAATTTATGTATTTGGGATTATGATCCCGTCCTCATCTTATGACTTATGATCATCGCATTTTAAACCTCGGGACCCTCGGGACTTGCGTGATCGAGAGAATGACTCTCTTTTGGTCAAAGATGAGGTTCTTTAGGAAGGAATGTCCTTTAGCCCATCAATCCTACGCTTTAAGACGGTCGAGCTCATATAGAGGCTTCATACTCATTCTTAAGCGATAATCGGAGATATAGGGTTCAAGGTTATCCTTTTCCTAAAGAAATCATGAACCTTTAATGGAAGGAACGATGCAAAGATGAGAACTTTTACACCGGTCCGTTCCAAGGTTGGGGGAAAGGGGAAATGCATGATGAAAAATGACTCTTTAATGAAAAGATGACATTTTGGTTTTAGCAAATGATGCTTTTTGATTTAAAGAAAGGATCTTTATTGCAAATGATGCATAAAGATAGGATTTTTATGCAAATGATGCATTAGAAAAGGTTTTTGAATGCAAAGGATGCATTTTTATTGGAAAAGATTGGATCTTTATGTACAAAGGATGTATAAAGATGACTTTTTTATTTGAAAATAGGGATTTTAGGTGCAAAGGATGCACCTTTATGAAAAAGACTACATTTTTATGACAAATGAGGTCTTAATGCATGCAAAGGGGAAGGGGGTGATAAAGAAATGATCTTTATGAATAAATGCCAAGTCCCAAGCAAGATATATGAATGCAATGAGCAAGTATATCAATTAAAATGCAAGGTTAGGGCGTGCGAGGTTACCAATCGTTTCCTTCGCTTCTTCGGACGGAGCTAGGAGGAGAGGTTCGTCTTGGGTCTTCAAGGAGGAGGGAGATGGCTTCTTGAGCTTCTTCTTCGCCTTCTTGAGCCTTCAAGGGTGTTCTTCACGTCTTGATTATATTGCTATGGAGTGAGTGTGTTTTTGTTTTTGTTGTTGTTGATTGTTGGTGTTGTGTTGAAATGGGTAGAGGAGGGCTCTATTTATAGGCAGTCTGGATAAGGCTAATGAAGCCGTGCGGCTGCAGGCCCTTTGCAAATGAGGCCGTGCGGTCTTATCCATTGTGACTCAGCATTCTAGAACCATGCAAGGTGGCATTATTCTAGAACCTTCTCCCTAATTAAGAAAAACGTGTTTTCTTAATTAGGAAGGCTTCCTTCAGCCCTAATTTTAATTTGGGACTGCTCTAGGACATTTCCGGAACACTAGGAAGGTCCGGGGAATTACCGGGAAACTTACCGAAATGTCGGGAAATTTAACCGGAAGACATGAGCCAGATTTGGGTACTTACAGAAGCCCCTCGGCAACGTCACTTGCAAGGCGAGTGGGGTTGTCGATAGAAAAGGATCCGATCTGGCGAATGCCGAGACGGATTGGGAGACCAAGGCGGTAGAGTGGCTGAACCTTTTGGAAGGCTACCTACGTATCCCGGAGGAATCAAGCCAGGCCGTAGTTCGGAATTAGGATCCGCTGGGGAAGGAAGAAGAGAAACTGGTCTCTTGCCGGGGAAAAAGAAGAGAAAATGACCTAGGAGGTCAAGCAATTGATCCTACTGGGGATATGCTAGGAGTGACCCAGGTGGTCGAATATCTGAACTTCTATGAGGGGGCGCTTTATCACTGAGGAGTGACAAAGAAACAGGGTGACCAAAGTGGTCGAATGGCTGGACCTTTTATAAAAGGCTACCTACGTATCCCGGAGGAATCAAGCCTTGATCGTAGTTCAAGCATCACTAGATAGTTAGGAACGATGTCTAGGATCCTTGAGATTTTGACAATTCGGAGGCTGTCACCTGAAGAAGCTAGAGCTTATGGCGCTATCTCTTTATGACGGAGATAGAGGTAACTTAAGTTGGGAAACTTGAGCGTACGTCACTATTCGCGGATAGAGGTAGCACAAGTTGAAATGACTTGGGCATACGTCACTATTCGCGGATAGTGGTAGCACAAGTTGGAATGACTTTGGGCATACGTCACTATTCGCGGATAGTGGTAGCACAAGTTGGAGCACAAGTTGGAATGACTTGGGCATACATCACTATTCGCGGATAGAGGTAGCACAAGTTTAGAGTTTTGACAATTCGGAGGCTGTCACCTAACGTTATCCCGTTATAACGGAATAACGGAGATTGCGAAAAAGGTTGGATTTTGTAGAGAAGTTGGAAGGAATCAATAGTTTTTGTAAAGAAAAGTGGGACGCACCCGAATAATTTTTTGTAAAGAAAACTGGGATGTATCCTGATTATTTGAAAAATAAAATTGAAAATGCCAAGGGCAAATAAACTGAATCACAGAGGTAAATTTGTAAAATAGGCCTCGGGGGCACTAGAGGGAAAACTGGATTGAAAGTGATTGAAAAATGCCAGGGGCACAGAGGATAAAACAGGCCTACGGGGGACAAAATTGTAAAATGGAGCCTTTAGGGGCAAAATTGTAAAAACAAGCCACAGAGGCTTATTATGTCGCACGACATAATAGGCCAGGTGAACAGTTTCTTTAAAAATTCGCACAGTCGTCATTTTGAAAATCAATTGAACTTGAAATTGAGAGGGAGGCGACAGTGAGAGAAAAGAGAGCGACATCAGAGAGGGAGATTCGAAAGAAATCAAGAGAAATCCAACACTTCTCAGTCTGATTCAATTGAAGAATGCCTCCTAGGCTCTATCCGACCAAAAGGGGTTCTCAACACGCCAATTTAGCTACTCGGAGAAAGGGGGTGCAAAGGAATCAACGGCCATTTCTTCCGGAAGCATCAAGGGGAGATTTTTACCCACAGCTCGATGAGCATACTTCGGATGTCACGAAGAAGGAAGAGGTAAGAAACCTAGGGTTTCTTGAAAAATTTTCAATTTGTGCGAAATTGATTTGAACTGAGTTTTTCTTCAGACTGCATTTGAACTTCATATGGATTGGCCTGTGAACATGAATGAATCTAGGAAATGTAATGCGTAAATGCATGCCATACATTGATCCATTTTGACCTACTTTTTGCTTGAGATGATTTCAAGAAATAGCACGAAATATTGATACTTGTGCCATGTTTTCTTGCAGAAATTATGCACCCGTGGCTCTCCGGAGGCGATTGGCAGGCTATGGCAGAGCTTGCTTAGGGTAGCCAGGACCAGATACATTCGCCTAAGGGCATGATTTATGCTTTGTCGGGCTAGGACGATTTTTCGAGATGGCGAGGGCCATTGGAGACACTCAGAGGAGTGTAGACTTGGTGAGGGCCTTCAGAGAGTATTGGTGGGAGACCACACATTCGTTTCACTTCTCTTGGGGTGAGACGACGATCACTCCGCTAGATTTTGCGATCATTACAGGACTGCCCTTCACGGATGAGCCGCTCTACCTAGAGGAGCCTGCACAGGGAGCTGAGCCCCAGACGATTGCTGATGCTGATTTTATGGGCTTACTTGGCTTCGTTCCCCACAATAAGAAGGGGAATGGATATGAGTTAGGCGAGTTGCATGGCTTGATCGAGGGGCAGAGCAGGGACTACATTGTGGTAGATGATCCCGTTGAGAGCCGGCTGAGAGCCGAGAGATTGGCTAGGGCTTTCTTATGGGTGGGCTTTTCCGACATGCTGTTCATTAACAGCGCCTCTACTGCCTTGGTTTCACTATTGGAGCTTTTGAGAGCCTGGGATACTGTCGGGAATCTGTCCTGGGGGGAGGCAGGCTTAGCTGAGATGTATTTGGCCCTAGATGACGTCAGCCGAGGGAAGGCGAAGTACTTCACCTGCTTTCATCTGGCTTTCGAGGTATTCTCTTACCTTGATCTCTTTTCTTTTGCGCATTTCACTTCATTATTGCTTTCCTTGTTTTGACTTTTCTTCTCCTTTTCAGGCTTGGGCATACGAGTACTTTGGCTGTTATGAGTGGCAGATCCAGGATGAGTTTCCTGCTACCACTTTTCCTGCTCTTCGTCGGTGGACGAAGGATGCCAGGAAACAGACCAGGACGCCGGAGGGTTCGAGGTGCAGGATCACGGCCTCGTATCATGACACGCTGACATGCCTGAGAGGGATTCCACAGAGGATGAGCTTGTTCCCCTGGACTGGCCGTTATGGTGACCTGGATTTGGATCACGCTGCGCACTTCACAGAGTGTCGCAAGCTACTGGTGGGCTTGTCCGGAGACGCCTTGTATCTAGGAGAGAGGGTGATGGGTGGTATTTACAGCCACTGACAAGTCGGGGATTGCCCTGGGGAGAACAGGAAGCTGTAGATTGCTGATGTCTGATGTGGCTTATTATGTCGCACGACATAAGAAGCCAACTGGCTAGGTTTGTCGCGTGACATAAGTAGCCTGAACTGAATTTTTCATGCCCTTTGGCCTTGGACTGGAATTGCCGACACGGGTTGGAATTGTGTGACCAAAAGAGGTCACCTACCTGGCCTCCTTGGGACAATGGCAAAGAGATATTAGTCCCTCCCTATAAGGATGGAAACGGGGTGACCTAGGAGGTCAAACAACCAATCCTTCATAGGAAAGTGCCAAATCAAAAGAGGTGACCAATATGGTCAGGAAATTGGACTCTCATGAAAGGCTTACGCACCATTGGAGAGTGGAGAAAGAAAAAGGTGACCAATGTGGTCGGATGGCTGAACCTTTATGAAAGGCTACCTACGTATCCCGGAGGAATCAAGCCTTGATCGTAGTTCAAACTTCATCTAGACAGTTAGGAACGATGTCTAGGATTTTCGACGTTTTGACAATTAGGAAACTGTCGCCTAGAGTTACCTCGTTATAACGGAAGTAACGAAGGCGCTTTTGGGAGAAAACGTTATCATTAGCAATTGGCATGTTACTTGAGCCTAGGGATGATTTTTCTCTTGGAAACATGGTAGGGAGGCCCAAAGAATTTGGATGCACATAGGGAATGTATTTGGAAATTGTTAAAGACGGGTTTCAAGCAAGTGGGATCGTATTCCTTGGGTGTGGACTGAACTGCTGCTTTTATTGAGATGTTGTCAACGTGGACTAGAATTCCTCCTTGGGCTGAGACTGGGTTTAAACCTCGGGTCTTGATTAAGGTCCTTTTCTTAAACTCTGGCGCTTGAAGCTGATGCTGACAGGCTTTTATAACCAAAGCAGATGTTGAAGTGACCAAACCTCTCTTCTAGGGATGGATGTGACTTATCGGAGCCCCGGTCCGAGGAAAAACTTTGCAAAGCCCCAATATCTTACTAAAGCAAGGAAAGATCCTTTCATTTGGCAAAGCCCGGTTGAATGAACTGAGTAGGCGAAGTGACTTGGCGAAGCCCCGGTGCAGTGACCTAGCGAAAATCCCAATATGACTGGTACTGCGGAAGTGATCCTGAGGTTGATCTGAACAAAACTGAACCCATCTAGGGACCTAGTGAAGAACCCGATGCGAACCCCGAAAATGGCTAAAGAAGCCCCAGTTTAAAGGAATGCTTTGACAGAGTTTTCGAGGCAGCCCTAATGCGAATTGTGGCAGAAGAGGGAAAACCTATCCTTCTCTCTCTCTCTTTTTTTTATTATTTTTTTTTATTTTCCTTAGTCGATCAGTCAACCTAAAGGAAATGTGAAAGACAATATTCTTAGAAATTTATACATGCAGGGGCATATTTTTCGAAAGGTGGGAATAGATCCCGATCTTGTGTTATTTTGACGGCCTTATTTGACGTAGGCACAAAAACTCGCTTTAGGTTTGACTCTTTTGAGAGAGCATAAGCGTAGAAAGGTTGGTAAAAGTGTATGGAAGCCCCTGCTGATAGAAAATTAGTGTTTAGCGCTATCTTTCCTAAGATGTAGAAAAGGAAGACTTGTCAAGACATCTGAAAACTTGTTTTATTTACAATGATCACAAGATTGCTTAAAACCCTTTATTAATGTTCGGGTTATTCAACCACTAATCTCGATATGAACAAACATTCTTATTAATCATGAGGAGAAAGTCAACCAATGTCGCGGATCAAGGTTGGCTGGGTGTGAAAGAAAGGTTTGTGTATAAGGAGGTCATTGATGAGACCGGGTTTTCTGGGATTTGACTGTGTCCATGGGAGAGGTCATTTGATGAGACCAGGTTTTCGGTAATTTGGATATGCTTATGACCGGACCGTTGCTGGTTGCCTACGTTCCCCTCATTGTGAGGAGCTCAGGTCGCCGTAGTTCGGCCTTGGCCGGACTGTTTTGGGAAATGGGATTTGTGGTTCCTTTAGTGAAAAAGCTAGGATGAGAAGACTGGATGATGAGGCATGGGCCTCGGGATGATTCCTTGACCAAGTCATTCTTGGACGGCTGCTTCCATAGCTTTCTGATTCTCGTCTTTCATTGGGGGAGAAAGGACTTGCATATGCCTAAAGGCTTATGAAATGCTTCTGCTTTTGCTTCGACCGCCCCATTGTTGTCGACAACTTTCATTTTTTGAGCTTTGGTCTTGCCTGTTGATAAGTGACTATTATATAGTCATTTATCCTTATTTTTATATACTTTTTATGGCATAAAACATCATTTTTCATTTCATTTCTTATACTTTTTAGTTTCTTTTCCTTATTTTCTAGATTTTACGCTTTTGGTATATTTCTTGCCTTTTTAGACAGGGTTTAGGTTCATTTTTATCAAAAGGATACTTGGACACTTCAAGGCAAAAGACATGGGAGAGCACCAACCAAATCAAGCACACAAAGTTAAAATTCAGACAGAGCGGCCGTGCAGCAGAGATGGAGCGGCCGTGCACTTGGCATTTTTCAGGCCATTTTTGGCCCTAAAATATGGAGTGGCCGTGTCTTGAAGAAGGAGCGCCCGTGTCATCAGGCGGAGCGGCCGTGCAGCTTATTTAGGAGCGGCCGTGCAAGGTGTCAAGACTTAAATTCAAATGCGGCGCCAGGGTCACACGGCCGTGCAACTTCCTTGACACGGCCGTGCAAAACGTGGCCGGCGACGTAAAGGCACCTTTTGGTTGCACCCGATTGAAGAGTTCCCTCCTTTTTATAAATAGGACCCTAGAGATCGAGTCTTAAAAAACGAATCATTAGAGAGAAATACCGATATTTGATAGATAGAAAACACAAAATACTTGTGATAACAATTTCCAAGGAGATTTGAAGATCAAGTCATTACTTTGTTCTTGAAGTTACTTTGGAAGAAGATCAATAAAAGTGAAGCATTATTTCCAGCATTTGTCCATCATAAGTCTCTCTTACTCAATCTCTTATTTTAATTGCTTTTATATTATAAATGGCTTGTGAGTAATCCCCATATTCTTGGGGTTGGAAACTCAAAAACATGCTTATTCATCATCTAAAAAATGATTAGTCTTGTCTTCTTTCTTCATCTAAAACAATTTCTTTATATTATTCTCTAAATGCCTTACTTATTGGCGATATCCAATTTGTATGATTCGATCAATTGAGAGAAGTACCTAGCGGAGAATCTCAATTGACGGAACCATATAAAGAAACTAGGTTCATTGATCACGAGAGTAGTTCAATGGCCTAGGGATGTTCTTTTAATGGAAAGTATGTTGAACTTCCGTCCTTAATGGATTCTTACTAATTATGGTCAGCTAGAGATAAGCCGGAATGCCCGTTTGTGACGGGCGGGGTCAAACATAAATGGATTTCTCAAACGGTTAGAACATAATTAGTGAAGAATACAAACGCTATTGTCCTAGCCCGAAATAGCGTAGGCCTAACATACCATCCTTGCTTTTTATGAAAACCTTTTATTTCTAAGACAATGACAATTTGATGAATAAGATTATGTGTATGATTCCCAATCCCGAGAATGCTTCGTTTTATAAGAATTCAATTAAAGTATTTTCTTGTCTATGCTCTCTCTATTATTCTAAAAACAAATTTTATCTACCCCCAATCCTTTTTATATTTTCTAAAGATAAAAATATCCCTTAAGTAAACCCCGTCTCTGTGGGATCGACTCGTACTTGCACCCGCTATATTACAATAGCCCGTGCGCTTGCGGATATAAAATAAACCGTTAGGTTTCGACCGAACAAGTTTTTGGCGCCGTTGCGGGGATAACGGTTTACTTTTTTATTTTTGTCTTTACTACAAATTTTTAGTTTTTATTTTATTTTTACTATTTTGCTTTCTTGTCCCATAATACATTACGTTTAATTTTTCTTCAAGTGTTTTTCTTATAGTTTATGAAACGGTCTCGGACATTCGTTGACAACTTTGATCCGGAACCCGAAAGAAGCTTTCACGAAAGATTAAGAAGATTTAGAGAAACTTTGAAGAAGCATATGGACGAAGAACAGCAAACACCCGCTAGGACCCTACGGGACTTTGTTAACCCAAGTACCCCAGGAACTAGATCCCCTATTGTAGTGCCGAATGCCGAAGCGGCACACTTTGAGATAAAGCCGCGACTTTTGCTTATGGTTATGAATAACCAATATAGCGGCACCGCTTTCGAAGATCCTCATCTCCACATCCAAACATTCCTTGAATATTGTGATACCACACGTATTCAAAATGTTACCCCGGAAGCGATTCGGATGCGCCTTTTTCCTTTTTCTCTAAGGGATAAGGCGAAACAGTGGTTAATTTCAGTCCCACCCAACTCTTTTACAACTTGGGACCAAATTGAAGCAGCATTCCTTGGACGTTTCTTCCCTCCGAGCAAGACTGCTCAAATTCGGACGAAGATTACAAATTTTAGCCAAACAGGAAGCGAATCACTGTATGACGCTTGGGAGCGATTCAAAGATCTCCTAAGGACGTGCCCTCACCACGGGCTTGAAAAGTGGTTAATTGTGCACACTTTCTACAATGGTCTCACATATAGAACAAGGGAGACAATTGATGCCGCTGCAGGAGGTGCACTAATGAATAAGACGGTGGACGAAGCATATGACTTGATAGAGAACATAGCCCTGAATCACTATCAATGGTTCAATGAGAGGGAACAACCGCAGGGGATTCCAGGTAAGTACAATATTGATGTCATTACTACCTTGTCTTCTAAAGTTGATATGCTTCTTAAAAAGTTTGAAAACTTGAATGTAAATCCCGTGGCCAACATTAATGTTGTTTGTGAACTATGTGGGTCAAACTCACATAGTACAGAATGTTGTGAATTGCTTGACACTACTTCTAGTGTTCAAGTAAACTTTGTTAATTCTTATAGGGAAAATGGTGGTATGTATTCAAACACATACAATCCCGAGTGGAGAAATCACCCTAATTTTTCCTATAAGAATAACAATATTTTAAACCCACAACCTTCTACACAACCACCGGGATTTACACAAAAGAATTTCAATGGCAATTCTAGTGCTTTCCCTCCCCCTAAGTCTAAATTGGATCTTATTATGGATTTTATGATTGAAAGTAAGAATGAGCAAGAAAAGACCAATAATGAGTTAAGGGAATCCATAAAGTCGTTGAATGCTAGGTTTGATAATTTAGCCGCCCACAATAGAATGCTTGAAAATCAACAAGCTCAACAAGTCGGCACCTCGCATAGACCACAAGGGAGTTTTCCCGGTCAATCGCAAAGGCCCGATGAGCATGTTAGTGCGGTAGAAACTAGGAGTGGAAAAGAAATTGTAGATCCCCTTCCTAAGAAAAATATCAAACCGAGAGTAAGGAGAACATTAGTCCAACCCCACCGCTGGTTGAGACTAATGAAGATGTTGAAAATGGGACAGAATCCCCTAAGATTTCTAGAAATTTTGACCCTCCAATACCATACCCCCAAAGGTTGGTAAGAGCCAAACTTGATAAACAATTTGCAAAATTTTTAGAAGTCTTAAAGTCTATTTACATCAACATACCTTTTACCGATGCCCTTCAACAAATGCCGTCCTATGCTAAGTTCTTAAAGGATATTCTTGCAAATAAGAGGAAACTTGAGGAGCATAAGACTGTCGCTTTGACAGAAGAAGTAAGTGCCATTTTACAAAGAGAACTTCCTCCTAAATTAAAAGATCCCGGCACTTTCTCTATTCCTTGCAAAATAGGTAAATATAATGTTGATAATGCTTTGTTAGATCTTGGGGCAAGTGTGAGCCTCATTCCGTTTTCGATAGGTAAGAAACTAGGTGTGGGGGAAATGAAACCCACCACTATTTCTCTCCAACTTGCTGACCGTTCCATTAAATACCCGATGGGTATTATGGAAGATGTCCCTTGCCAAATCGGGAAATTGATCATCCCGGTCGACTTTGTAGTCCTTGAGATGGAGGAAGATCACCAAATTCCAATTATTCTAGGAAGACCTTTTCTTGCCACCGCTAGTGCAGTAATAGATGTAAGGAATGGCACTCTTTCTCTAAACATTGGAAATAAGAAAGTCGAATTTAAAGACTTAAATCTCAAGAAACCGTGCCATGAAATCAACACTCAGAATGATAGCAAAAAGGGTGAAAAATTGCAAGCCAAGGACTCAAAAATAATAATTAAAAAACCCTTAGATCATAGAGGTGAAAAAAATGTGCACCCTAAAAAGCCTAATAAAATTGAAAAATCAAAGGGTAGGGGGCCTAAGAAAAAAGGCACACCGGGATGTCGTATGTGCATCGATCATAAGAGCTCAATCACGCCAAAGGGGAAGGAATGGCGAGTTGTTAAGGATAAGAGACCATTACAATACCACTCACCGTCCATTGTCACTGATAGAAAGGGGTCGAGCTTATGACCTTAAACAAGCATCATCGGAATAGTAAACCGATGGATTATATTACTGTTTATCATAATTTTGTTTACCACCACATGCTTATCTCTTTACTCTTTGTCCTTGAAACATTGAGGACAATGTTCACTTCAAGTGTGGGGGGGGGTATTTATCTATTTGCTTTCTAGTTTTAATTTACTTGCTTTCTAGTGTAATTTTTTTCTTTTTAACTTAGTTGCATTTTTTTTTTCTTTTTATGCATGTATAATAGTATATAAAAAAAAAAAAAAAATTAATCCCTATGATGATCAAAAATCATTATCATTATGCTTGCCATTTGCCCTAGTATAAATGCCTTTATCTTTCCTCTCATATTTTTTATACACTTAGAAATTTATAAAAAAGGAAAAGTATAAGGGATCTTTTTAGGAAATAATTGAAAGCCTCATAAATTGGTATAGCACAATATAGAATCTCATCAAGGAAAATGCATTTGATTAGAAAGGAATCCTTTTATGCTTGGTTATATATGCAAATTTTTGAATATATTCCTTTAAGATTGTACATTTTTTATCTTTATTAGATATTTATTCCCTTTTTAAGAAGCACCTTTTTGTTTGCATCCCTTGAATCACACCCTTTCATAAATTCCATCCTTCCATTTTCAAATCAAGTCAAAGAAAAACACTTTTATCTTATTAATAAAAGAGTGACAATGGTCACCAAAAGCAAAAAGAAAATTATCTCCTAAGTAACTCGGGGCACGGCGTTCGCTGCGACGATGCTTCCTTGCCAAAACGGGAATAATATCCAAAAGTATTCTTGATCTAAGTATTAGGAACATGGGGCTCGCGACCACAATGTCTCCTACTTGAAAGGATCAAGAATAACTTAGGTCTTTGCAAAAATATAACACGTACAAAAATAAAGATAAATTTGTTTGACTTTGACGAGATTTTTCCACTACCATCACCCATTCTTCACCCTTGTGATTCAAGAATGTAATGCAATTCTTCGGAACTTCTAAATTGTGAATAAATGTCTATACCTTTTCTTGTACATCTTAAAGAAATAAAATTCATCTTTTCTAAAAAATCACTCTAAAAAGTGATGGCTTTTTCTACCAAGAAAATTCTTCCTTCTAGCATGCTTTACTTGATCAAAATTCTATATATGCTATACTAGGTTATTGTCTTGCATTTTATCTCTTTAAAATATCCCTAAAATACTTCTTCCCAAAATAAAATTTTTAAAGATATTCAAAATATGATTGGATAGATAAAAGGCATTATCTACAAGGCATTCAAGGGCTTGCTACTTTATTTCTGAGGGATCAATCATAATTTTTCTCCCTCCCCATATTTCATTATAAGTTTGCTTGGGGACAAGCAAAGGTTTAAGTGTGGGGGAGTTTGATAAGTGACTATTATATAGTCATTTATCCTTATTTTTATATACTTTTTATGGCATAAAACATCATTTTTCATTTCATTTCTTATACTTTTTAGTTTCTTTTCCTTATTTTCTAGATTTTACGCTTTTGGTATATTTCTTGCCTTTTTAGACAGGGTTTAGGTTCATTTTTATCAAAAGGATACTTGGACACTTCAAGGCAAAAGACATGGGAGAGCACCAACCAAATCAAGCACACAAAGTTAAAATTCGACAGAGCGGCCGTGTGCGACAGAGATGGAGCGGCCGTGCACTTGGCATTTTTCGGGCCATTTTGGCCCTAAAATATGGAGTGGCCGTGTCTTGAAGAAGGAGCGCCCGTGTCATCGGGCGGAGCGGCCGTGCGGCTTATTTAGGAGCGGCCGTGCAAGGTGTCAAGACTTAAATTCAAATGCGGCGCCAAGGGTCACACGGCCGTGCAACTTCCTTGACACGGCCGTGCAAAACGTGGCTCGCCGACGTAAAGGCACCTTTTGGTTGCACCCGATTGAAGAGTTCCCTCCTTTTTATAAATAGGACCCTAGAGATCAGTCTTAAAAAACGAATCATTAGAGAGAAATACTGATATTTGATAGATAGAAAACACAAAATACTTGTGATAACAATTTCCAAGGAGATTTGAAGATCAAGTCATTACTTTGTTCTTGAAGTTACTTTGGAAGAAGATCAATAAAAGTGAAGCATTATTTCCAGCATTTGTCCATCATAAGTCTCTCTTACTCAATCTCTTATTTTAATTGCTTTTATATTATAAATGGCTTGTGAGTAATCCCCCATATTCTTGGGGTTGGAAACTCAAAAACATGCTTATTCATCATCTAAAAAATGATTAGTCTTGTCTTCTTTCTTCATCTAAAACAATTTCTTTATATTATTCTCTAAATGCCTTACTTATTGGCGATATCCAATTTGTATGATTCAGTCAATTGAGAGAAGTACCTAGCGGAGAATCTCAATTGACGGAACCATATAAAGAAACTAGGTTCATTGATCACGAGAGTAGTTCAATGGCCTAGGGATGTTCTTTTAATGGAAAGTATGTTGAACTTCCGTCCTTAATGGATTCTTACTAATTATGGTCGGCTAGAGATAAGCGGAATGCCCGTTTGTGACGGGCGGGGTCAAACATAAACGGATTTCTCAAACAGTTAGAACATAATTAGTGAAGAATACAAACGCTATTGTCCTAGCCCGAAATAGCGTAGGCCTAACATACCATCCTTGCTTTTTATGAAAACCTTTTATTTCTAAGACAATGACAATTTGATGAATAAGATTATGTGTATGATTCCCAATCCCGAGAATGCTTCGTTTTATAAGAATTCAATTAAAGTATTTTCTGTCTATGCTCTCTCTATTATTCTAAAAACAAATTTTATCTAACCCCCAATCCTTTTTATATTTTCTAAAGACAAAAATATCCCTTAAGTAAACCCTGTCTCTGTGGGATCGACTCGTACTTGCACCCGCTATATTACAATAGCCCGTGCGCTTGCGGATATAAAATAAACCGTTAGGTTTCGACCGAACACCTGTCCGTCAAGCTTTTGATTGGTAACGCTGGGTCCTTGGCCTCATTTTTCTTTTATTTTTTATGTGCAACCCTGTTTTTTGCCTAGACCGCCCTTTTTTTTTTTTTGGGATTTTCAGCCTAGCTGGGCATTACTCTTTTTGCACCAAGATTTCTTCTCCTTTTTTTTTTTTTTTTTTTTTTTTTTTATATATGTGCAACCCTGTTTTTTGCCTAGACTGCCCTTTTCTGGGATTTTCAGTCTAGCTGGGTATTACTCTTTTTGCACTACACACATTTTTTTTCTTTTTTTTCTAGAGCACCCGAGGACCAAGGCGAGCCCCTGCTTGAACATTCTTGATACCCTTGAAGTCTAAGCCAAGCCCCTAGGTTGTTGTCGACACGGGGTCAATCTTTCGAAGCTGAGTGGCCTTTTTTTGTCGTTCCTTGATGTTGTCGCCGTCGTTGACTTGGTCAAGATGAAGGTGGACATGGTTTGGGAAAGTGTATGGCTTTGATGAAGGCCTTTTGTGGGGTGAGGAAAGTGTATGGCTTGATGGCATTAGTTGACTTTCTCACACTGATTAATCGGAACATGAATTATTTCGAGAGATTATTTGTGGAGCAATGCAAGTGATCATATAAAATAAAACCATTTCATTAAATGTAATGTAGGTGTGCAAATAATGTCTTAAGTCTAGCAAGAAAAGAAGAAGACTTTTTATAGAAAATTGAAGATTCATTACAATGTCCATAGAGGACTTGATTGAAAGGAAAAAGTACTAGAACCTACGAAGGTCGACTGAGAGACTATTTTTCCTTTTTTTTTTTTTTTTTTTTTTTTTTTTTTAAGGATAGGTAAACCCTAGTCTAGCTACTCTTCGCGGGTTGGACTGCCCGAGGGGAGCTTGAGCTTTCCTTCGTAGATCGGCCAGCTGAATTTCTTTCTTCAGATCCACACACTTATGTCACATGACCATAATGCTTGTGATACTCGCAGAACTTGGTCTTGTCAACTCTACTTGAGTTTCTTGGCTTATGATTCTCGAGAGGTGTGAGAAGGCTTCGTTTCACCAAATCGTTGAAAACTTTGCTCATGGGCATCCCAAAATCCTCAGGCTGACGTTTTGGACCTTGCACTTCTTGAATTGACCTCTTGTCATAACTTTCTGTCTTTGGCCCATGGAGGTTCTCAAGCTTCCCATCTTCTATCGACTTACGGATCTCATGCCTCAAATAGGTGCAATCATCGGTGTTGTGCCCATGGTATTGATGGAAAAGGCAATGCTTGGACTCATCCAACCGAATCTTGGGGTTCTGGGCTTCCAATTCTCCGGTGGCTTTATCAGTTTTTCTTTCACTAGCTCTTCCGAGAATCTTGCTTAAAGGCATCTCTCTGTATTGTTAAAGTGAAAGGAGCGAGGTTTTCGGGGGACCTTGTTATTCTCAAGACTCGGATTCCCATTGTCCAATTGGTTCCACTGTTGGATTTGGTGAAGGAAGGCTGTGACATTCTTTCCTTTGTGAATGCCGGTGCTTGAGCCGGATACGGTTCTTGCTTGGTATTGGGTTATGCTTGGTGGAGTCATTTCCTTGCCTGTCCGACATCTTGGGTCAAGGGAGTATTGATACTCATCATGAGGTCAAGCTTCTCTTGCATCTGTTTCACTTGCTCCATCAACATTGCCACATAGGGGTCAACGGGGACTCTTGGGCTACGGAGCCGGCAACAGGACTTGTAGTAGCGAATCGACGGCTGAATTCATTAAGTCCGGTAGGTAACAGCTGAAAACGCGGTTCATCCTTTGGCAACTCATAATCGCATTCAGGCGGGTATAGGGGCTTCAGAACATAGCCACATATCTCAAACTGATTATGTGAGGTTGGAGCATAAGCGCAGGTATTGCCGAGGCGAGGGATAAGTGGGGTGAAATCCAATCCGTTCGAGAAGCCGAGGGCAATGGGGCCACGATGAGCTGGGATGTTGGAAAGGACCGAGGAGAAGTGGTCCTTGGCAAGGGATCATATATGGATGGAGGAAGGTATTGGTTATAGGTGGGGAACTGAGATGGCTACTTCCGGAGTCTCATCTTCGACCACTACCAGAGAACCGTTGGACTCAATTGTTACTTGGATTCCATTGCGGCGAAGAGCACCGATGAGCAATGACAGCTGCTTTTCATGATCCTTCTGGGCATTTTCCAAAGCCAGGACTAACTCTTCCTTCCTAATCATCTGATTTCCCATACCCTCACTGTTTTCTGTCAAATCTGCCATTCTGACTCTACGAGGCGATGAGCGTGAACGGCGAAAAGCCGCTGACCCAGTACTCTCGCTCACTTCTTTTTCGCTGCGGGAAAGGGATAGGCAAGGTTTAGACTCGGGGATAGGTAAGGTTTAGACTCGGGGATAGGTAAGGTTTAGACTCGAAGGTAAGTGTTTAGGCTGAAGGCTCAAGTAACATGCCCTTATCGCTTTAACTTTTGCTCGAAACGCATTTTCTCCTAATCCTAATTGATCGGAAAAGATGAGACCTTGAAAGGTCAAGATTGGAAGTAGAGATCGGACCGAAGGGGGTCACGATTAAGGATTTGACCATGAAAGGTCGAGTCGGGGAATCGGAGATCGGACCGAGGAGGTCTCGATTAGAGATTGACCATGAAAGGTCGGGATGAGGAAAACGGAGATCGGACCGAAAAGGTCTCGATTAGGGATTTCAGAGATAGGAACATGCAATTATGATTACACTAATTGTTCAAGTTTACTTAAAACAATGTCTTTTATTAATCTCTAATTGGTTGGAAAAGGGGTTCTGCCCTTCTTTTTCACAACTACTCTAGATCCTGGATCAGTGGGTTCCGTCACTACGTCTATAAGCCCCTCGTATTCCACCTGTATTTCGACCTCCCAGGGTGGACAGCCCCGAGCGAGGGTCCTATAGGGCACGCGGATCCCACCAACCGAGAGTAAAGAACGCTCCTAACGGGTCTAGCGGGTCATAGGACCTTTCAACGCACGAGCAATGCGGATTATAGTCAAGGCAATACCGGGAAAGTCTCGTCTCTCTGCCTTGACGGAGTTTTGGCAGAGTTTCGCTTGAGCGAATGACGTTTTGACTTTTGGTAATGTCCAAGAGAATAATAGGCATGGGTCGGGCGGTAAAAGCCGGATGACACAGTGTCACATTGAACTTCGTTGCATACGCAGTGCGTGAGTCGAAATCGAAGTCAATGCCGGTCAAGATCTTGCCAATTTTTCCTTGTCGGAATTTTGGCAGAGCTTCGCTTGAGCGAAAGATCTTTTGATTTTTTTGGCAAAGACTCGGTCTTGACTCTTACGCATTCCGTGTGGGTCAAGGTCAATAGTCAATGTCGGAGTCAAGATCCCACCGATTTTTTTCCTTGTCGGAATTTCGGCAGAATTTCGCTTGAGCGAAAATCTTGGCTTCCGTTATGAGCTAAGGCTTGACCTTTACGTGGGTATGCAACTGGGCTATATGACACGGACTAGACCAAAAACCAACCAAAAGTCACGGTTTTTTTGAAACGTATGACACGGACTGTGCATTGGTCGACACTGGCTGCCATGGGGAGGTTGGGATGATTCCGTGCGCGCCGGGAGCATCGTAAGGCTGTCCGTGGCAGCTGGAACCACCCTCGGGTTTGAAGGACGTGCGTGCAAAAGTGTACAGGATATATCAGGTGCGCGTAGTGTGCGGTCTCCTAAAAATGTTTCTTTTTGAGTTAAAACAGAGATTTTTATAAATGTGTTTTAAAGGAATGATTTTCGGGACGGGGGAAAATGCAACACATAAGCACATAAATTTTCTGGGAGCCCCAGTCAGTCATGGAGCTGAGTAGCCCCAAGCTGCTAGGATTGCCAGATTAACCATGATTTTTCCTGGTGGAATTGCCACTGAGGTCGTATGGTCAGAATCCTATGAGGATTAGCCGTACGACTGCATGGATCAATTTTCCAGGTTCCACTCCTTTTGCTATTTTTCGGGTTGTTTTCCCGTTCAAAGTATGCACAGATTCCAAGATGCAAATGATGCAATGCATGGTAAAGAAAGCAAGCACGATTAATGAAATCGGCGATGGGAGTCTAACCCGCTCAAAGGGAAAAGCTTTCTTCTATTTTTTCAAAATTATTTTTTTTTGAAAAGGGGATACTGGTACGTGGGATTGTTAAACCACCTGGTTATCCCAAGCCCCGGGTTAGGGAGCGATACAGGAAGGGTAAGTGGGGTCCACCTATATACCAAGTATCGACTTTTGTTTTGAAAATAAAGCTTTTCTCCTTTGGGATTATCCCCAGCGGAGTCGCCAAACTGTGAATGTGTGCCCAAATTTTGTGTTGGATTCACGCGAGTTTGAAGACATCCGAGTTATTTGAAAAACGGAGTCGCCACGCCATTTTGATTACCTCAAAACTTTGAAAAAAAGGTTTTATGGGTTCGGAGGTTAAGTTACCCCTTGGGAAGAACGTTTGGCGTTCACCCAAAGTGCCTTGCCGGAGCAAGTCTCCGAGATTTCATTAATCGTGTCTGCTTGCGTGCTTTCTTTGTGTGCATGTGTTTGAGAGTAAAAGGGGGAATGTCCCAAGTTATCTTCCGGACGTACAAACCATTTGTTGGTTGTCGCTCGGGATTTCTTGGAATTTATGTATTTGGGATTATGATCCCGTCCTCATCTTATGACTTATGATCATCGCATTTTAAACCTCGGGACCCTCGGGACTTGCGTGATCGAGAGAATGACTCTCTTTTGGTCAAAGATGAGGTTCTTTAGGAAGGAATGTCCTTTAGCCCATCAATCCTACGCTTTAAGACGGTCGAGCTCGTATAGAGGCTTCATACTCATTCTTAAGCGATAATCGGAGATATAGGGTTCAAGGTTATCCTTTTCCTAAAGAAATCATGAACCTTTAATGGAAGGAACGATGCAAAGATGAGAACTTTTACACCGGTCCGTTCCAAGGTTGGGGAAAGGGGAAATGCATGATGAAAAATGACTCTTTAATGAAAAGATGACATTTTGGTTTTAGCAAATGATGCTTTTTGATTTAAAGAAAGGATCTTTATTGCAAATGATGCATAAAGATAGGATTTTTATGCAAATGATGCATTAGAAAAGGTTTTTGAATGCAAAGGATGCATTTTTATTGGAAAAGATTGGATCTTTATGTACAAAGGATGTATAAAGATGACTTTTTTATTTGAAAATAGGGATTTTAGGTGCAAAGGATGCACCTTTATGAAAAAGACTACATTTTTATGACAAATGAGGTCTTAATGCATGCAAAGGGGAAGGGGGTGATAAAGAAATGATCTTTATGAATAAATGCCAAGTCCCAAGCAAGATATATGAATGCAATGAGCAAGTATATCAATTAAAATGCAAGGTTAGGGCGTGCGAGGTTACCAATCGTTTCCTTCGCTTCTTCGGACGGAGCTAGGAGGAGAGGTTCGTCTTGGGTCTTCAAGGAGGAGGGAGATGGCTTCTTGAGCTTCTTCTTCGCCTTCTTGAGCCTTCAAGGGTGTTCTTCACGTCTTGATTATATTGCTATGGAGTGAGTGTGTTTTTGTTGTTGTTGATTATTTGTGTTGTGTTGAAATGGGTAGAGGAGGGCTCTATTTATAGGCAGTCTGGATAAGGCTAATGAAGCCGTGCGGCTGCAGGCCCTTTGCAAATGAGGCCGTGCGGTCTTATCCATTGTGACTCAGCATTCTAGAACCATGCAAGATGGCATTATTCTAGAACCTTCTCCCTAATTAAGAAAAATGTGTTTTCTTAATTAGGAAGGCTTCCTTCAGCCCTAATTTTAATTTGGGACTGCTCTAGGACATTTCCGGAACACTAGGAAGGTCCGGGGAATTATCGGGAAACTTACCGAAATGTCGGGAAATTTAACCGGAAGGCATGAGCCAGATTTGGGTACTTACACCATCGTATCTTTCAAGCTGCTCATTGGAGAGACCCATTTCCTGGAATGTCTTATAAAATAGAATATCCTTGCAGGCCCCAGTGTCGACTAGGAGTCTGCTTGTCGTACATCCATCAATGAGTCCTGGGATGACAAGAACTTGCTCCCTAGCCGCCATATTAGTTGCCAGCTCATGGGGGTAAAAGCTGATCACCTCATCCCTGACATTTCTCCTTGGAGGCACATGTGAGGCTTTGTTGAGCTGAAAGATTTTATGCTTGATGGCCGTGTTACTGGCTTGCTCTATGATGACCCCCCAAGTTCAAACTGGGTTGCCTTGGTCCCTGTTGTCCACCTGCCGGCTGCTCGCCTCCTCCAGCTTGAGGCCTTTTCACATATGTATCGAGCCTTCCCTGGTCGACCATTTTCTGGATAATACGCTTCAAGCCTAAGCAATCCTCTGTGAGATGACCCGTATCCTTGTGATACTCACAAAATTTCGTGTTGTCCCTTCTGAACTTATTTGCCGGGTTCATTGGGACAGGTGGGGCCAGCTCGACCGCGTTCATTATTTCTGTTCGACTCACTATTAAGGGAGTGAAAGCTTCAGGCACTTTCTCTGTCGCCCTGGTCCTGTTCTTACCATTCTTGTTGTTTCCCCCATTTTTGGCGGAGTCTTTCTTATCATCAGCGACCTCAACCTTGGGGCCTTTCCCATTCTTCTTTTCTTTCCCCTCCTCGGCTAATGCCACATTATAAACTTTCTCGAACAACTCCTGTCGAGTAGTGACTGTACGAACCGTCAGCTCGTAATCCATGTCTGCCGAGGAAATGCCATTTCGGAAGCAGTTGATCACCTCCCTGTCAGTGAGTTCCTCCTCAATCTTGTCGACCATTTCTTTAAACTTGGTTTAGTAGCTCATGGAGCTTTCATTTTTCCCTTGCACCAAGTTGTTTAGGTCGGTGACAGTCACTTTCCGAGCTCCAGCAGTTGAGAAGCGATCTAAAAATTTTGTCCTCAAACACATCCAGGTGGAGATGCAATTGCCCAAACCATTGAACCATGTTAGGGCTGCCCCCGTGAGTGTGCTTATGAGGGCTTTGCACATATTGTCGTCCTCATTGGCGACAAAGCACATTGTGGCTTCTAGGTGCTGCACGTGGCTTTTTGCATTAGTCGCCCCTGAATACTTCTCTAGGAGGGGTAATCTGAAACCAGGAGGTGGTCGACTGTCAATCAGCTGCTTGGCCAAAGGTCGAAGAGCAAAGTCAATTCGTTCGACCTTTCCAGTATCATTTTTATTTTCAGCCTCCCATTGCTCAAACTTCCTTTTCCATAGCAGCCACTCCCTAGCACCAGGTCTGTCTTCTCCAGCAGGAGGGACAGCATTCGACCTTTGACCCTCACTCCTGGGGGGAGTTACTTGCCTTCTTCTCCTATCTCTGTGAGAAGGTGACCTCACTGAGCGAACTGGTGACCTATGCCTGTCATCCCTGGGCGGCGACCTGCGCCTATCATCTCTGGGTGGCGACCTGCGCCTTCCCTCTCTTATAGGCGACCTGCGTCCATTCCTGTCCCTATGAGACTGCGACCTTTGCGTCCCGGCAGGCGATCCATGTCGGCTTCTGTTGGCCTCTAACTGCGTCCTCAAGTCTGACTGTGCCTCTTGCTCCCTGTTCCTAGTGAGACTAGCCCTTAGGTCGTCACTGGGAACGTGAATAGGTGATTGAGGCCGAACCACCATCCTTTGATCAGCATTCTGTCCCACAATTTCGTTTGGTATAGTACTCCTAGCACGCTCCTGTAAGTACCCCAATCTGGATCACTCCCTTTCAAACACACGGGAAACACCGCAGACTCATCCACGCAGTCTCAGAGACCACTCTCACTCAAAACCCTCTCAAAACCCTCTCAAACCCCCAACCAAACCAGGGGAGGAGCCCTTCTGGGATAAAAGGGGACAAAAGGACCTTTTGGGAATTTTCAGGAAATCAGAAAAGCAATTAAGGTCCGTACGGACCTCTTTGTTTCAATGATTACTAAATCCCCTTAAAGTCCACAATATTCCCTCAAATCCCGGGAGAAATGATGACTTCCATGCAGAGTTGGTCCGTACGGACCTCTTTGCATGCAAGATGGTCCGTACGGACCTTATTGCTCAGGGAACATCATCATTCCCAAATATTCTCCATCATTGCAGATTCCCTCAAATCGAGGAAATCCAAAATTCTGGATAACCAAGAAGGTCCGTACGGACCTCTTTGCTCCGAAATTTTTACTATAAATAGAGGGCTCCCCCTCCTCATTTTTACACACCTCCCACTTCTCTCTTCCTCCCTAAGCCTTCTGGCTCCCCTTCTAAGACCTTTCGAGGCATTCCCGGCCCCTTCGGATCCTTCCGAGGCCTTCCGAGCCCCCTCGAGGTGCTCCGAAGCCTCTCCGAGCGCTCCCGAGACGCTCCCGCGCTGCCCCGAGGCACTCTCGAGGGACTCTGAGGCCCCTCGTGGTACTCCGAGGCCTTGTCCGGTCTTTCCCACGGTGTCCCGGCTCTTTCCGAGTCAAACCGGCGATCCCAAACCTTGCCGAACCTCTGCCCGAATCCAACCAACGATTCCAACGCACGCCGAACCTCTGCCCGACTGATCCCGACGATCCCCACGCACGCCGAAACCTCTGCCCGAACGCAGCCTACGGCCCAACGCACGCCAGAAACTACGTCCGCGGACAACCGGCATCCCGAAGCAATCCGGAACGCTACTCCGACCTCAAACACTATTCCCTGCGGAAGAGCAGACACGAACCAACATTGGTAAGGCTTCCTTCCTATTCTATTTCAATACATTTCAATACAATGTAGACATCCGTCTGACATGCATTTTTAAAAACACACACACACACACACAACTTTTAAAGGATATTAGGGGTATCCGAAAGACTCGCTTTTACGAGGCGACTCGGGTGAGCTCTAATATTCTAATATTCTCTTCCCGAGGAGTCATCTGACCTCCGAACTCAAAATCTCATCACACAAAAACAGTTTAAAATTTATCTTTAAACTGATGCCCTTTTTCAATGTTTTGGGCTTAATAAAAACGGCGTGGCGACTCTACAAATGCGACCACAAACGGCGAGACACCTCCAACGCGAAAGATGCCGGACGCCGGGCCGCGAGGCCTTCTCGGATAGGGTAATTTCGGTTGGCGACTCCGCTGGGGATATTTTGTTTTGTTTTAAAAACTTTTAAACAAAACAAAAGATTTTTAAAACGATGATGAGGGTCAAACTTTCATTTTACCCCTTCCTTTAAACTGTTGTGTGTGTGTGCACGTGCTTCGTTTTTATTTTACAAAAAAAAATAAAAATACAAAAAAATGCATCAATATACATCATTGCATACATTTAAAATTCTTCAAAAATTTCTATTTTACTCGAAAAAGAATTTTAGAGACCGCACACTACGCGCACCGTCGCTCGGTTACACCGCACTCTACTCACACCGGCCGCCTCGGTAACACCGCACACTACGCGCAGCCTTTGCCTCGGATACACTGCACACTACAACCCTTAACCCGGAGTGGTCTCAGTTGCAGTCCGTTTGGTCTTCCTAGGCCTCTTGGGCGCGCACGGGATCATTCCAAACATCCCATCCTAGCCAAGCGTCAACCCTGCACGTTTGAGTCTTGAGTCACACTTGTCCCAGGACTCGGTTGGTTTTTACCAGTCCGTGTCATACTGCACTGATACATATACCATGCCGGCCATTTTCTCGAGTCAAGGCTCGGAACTCAAGATCCTTGCGCAAGCAAAGAGATGAAAGGTCATGCTAAAATCTTGACTCGATCTTGATTTCGAAGCTACACCTGCACGATGTTCCGTCCCGGATATACATCCATGCTCGCATGACACCATGTCATCACGCCTTTGATACGTCGGCCATGACGATATGACCCACCAACGCCTAACGTCACGAGATCCCTTGCGCAAGGTAAAGAGAGGTCATGCCGAACTCTTGACCTCGATCTTGACTCGGTGGGCTCGGTTCGGTTCACTATTCAGCTAACGCATCAAAACGAACATGACGATGTGCTCGGTCCTTAGGTTCGATTTTTCTTTAGGCCGGTGGAAACCGCTTGCACTATAGGACCCTCGCACGGGCCGTCCCACCCTGGGATGTCGAAATACGTGTGCAAAACGAGGGGCTTATAGCCGCACGGATGGTCTCCATCGACCCAGGATCTAGCATAGTTGCGAAAAAGAAGAGCAATCTTTTCCAACCTACCTAGGATTCTCGAGAAAACATGTTTTAAGTAAATTAAAACAACAAAAAAATCGAAAATAAAAGAAACGGAAACCGCATGCCACGTGAGCTTTCCCCTTTTTATCCCGTTGGGCCTTTCCCTGTCTAAATCTTGCCCGTCACCCTCCAAACTAACGAGAGTGGTCGAGAGTACCCGGGAACCCGTCTCCCAAGATTAAAAACAAATAGGTCCTACCTTCCTTCCCAGCTTTGTCACTGAGACAGTCCGTCAATTCCCCATGGCCAAGTCACTGGATAACAAGGATGAGAACGGGACCTTACCCCCAAGAAATTTCCCAACACTGGAAGAAGTTTGGCATGTGTCCTCATGGCTATCGAGAAACGTCAAGGTGAGCAACAAGCTCTGGATCGAAGGTGCCATGCACCACTTCGGAACCTTAGCCACCCAACCACCCGGGGCTTCCCAAGCCATGATCGCTCCTACGGCCTCTAACGTCTCTCATTGTCTCCCGAGAAGTCAACCCGTTACCCTCGTACGAGCCATGCAAGCATGACGTAAGGCCACAAGACCTTCCACGGGAAAGCTTGCCCATCCGCCTCCCGAGGTCCCAGCACCACCGCCGAACAACGAACACATCTCGGTGGGACGTCTCGCGGACATTGCTGCTTGCTGGAAATGGAATTCCAGGATGCAATGAACGAGGGCCGTCCCTCGACGAAAGAAGAAGCTATCTTCTCAACAAAAACTGAAAAAGAGGTATGAATCCGGTGATCCCACGGTCGGAACCCTCGGAGAGCCCTCGGGAAAGTTTGACTACTATGTCATCTACTCCAGCAAGCCTAGCTCTCGCACAAGGCCACGGCAATGCCTGCTCCATGATCGGATGGGACGAGCTTCGCACCGCCACCGAAGGCCCGAAGGTCCAGATAATCCAACCCCGTCTTGGAAAGATCTCAAAGCCACTATTGATGCTTCGGTAAAAGCCATGACAGTGAACAATTGAAATGCGCGGTGGCCTTACGCCACTCAGGCTCCTCCCACTACAGAAACAGGAGAGACAAGCAAAACCACAAGTCCAGAGGTGAATGTTCGACACGTTCCGGCCAAATTCCAGTGAATCCTCCACGCGGACAGACAAAAAAGGCGACCATTCACCCGAGCCACGAACCGAAAAGGGACCCTACGCCAAAGAAGCCGAAACCCCGGGACCCAAAGGCCGAAGATCTGTCTTGACACAGCTCAAGCGCACTCAGGCTAACATCTCACTCTGGTCCTTACTCACTTCCTCTTACCCGCACAAGCTCAAGTTGGAAGAAAGCCTGGCTCTGCACCATGGTTCCCATCACAGCTGACACCCGATGAAGGCCGATGATCGGGTAACGTCAATTACAGCAATATCATCACCTTCACTGAGCTCGATCTTCCGAGATTTGGGGCTGACCACAACGAGCCTCTCTACATAACAGTTCAATTGGACGAGCGCCGTCTCCCTCGGGTGCTGGTAGACGGAGGATCATCCATGAACGTCCTTCCAGCCAAAATGATGGATTTGCTAGGGATCAAAGCAACTGATCTAAAACCTCGACTCAGGCAATCAAGGCATACGACTCAACATCCCGCCCGTCTTGGGAATAGCCACCTTGAACCTTTGGTTTGGAAAACAAATGGTCCCGACGTACTTCCAAGTCATCGACATCCCGATCACATTCACCGCCATTCTGGGACGCCTCGGGCTACATCGTATCAATGGGGTGGCATCCACTCTCCATCGGTGCGTAAAGTTAGGTCCAAGGAACAGATATGACCATCATCTACGGCGACAGCATAGTCACCGAAAAGGACCGATACCAACGGCGTCTGCCTTTAGAAATCAAACCCGACGATGATGGCATGATGTTAACAGGGTTCACCATCGAAAGCCCAAAGGCCCAAGTGTGCCACATAGACTCGCTTTGATTTGGGACAAGATCCCTCCCCCAATGAAAATGATGAAGCACATGAACTACATCCCGGGCTTGGGTTGGGGAAACGCCATCGTGGCACTCAATGTATCATCAATATCAAAGAACAGTAATACCTCGCACGGCCTGGGATACTCTCCTCCTACTCCCGAACACATTGCGGAGGACAAGCGAGCCGCACGTAAACGCTTCACGTATAACAAAAGAGGCTTGCACGCAATCTCCGATCTTCGTCCACAGCCTTCGACATGACCAAGTACTTCACAAGGAAGGCTTCAAGAACTTGGAAGAAGATCCTAAAAGGAGAACAGAGCCGATCGGCGCCAAACAAAGCCGGCCGACAACCATGGACAAGCTCCAACAGTAACTCGGCAAGATTCAGAGGCCTCAAGCCAAATCTCGTCCGAAGAGCCTTCCTCGACACACCGCCCCTGCCCTAGGGATCCACAACCACCACTATTCAGGCAATTTTGGTTCGGAAAAACCCCTCTTTGGCGGAAGAATTAGAAAAACTCTCTCTCAGCAACAACCCTGCCTTCAACAAGCGGGGACGAGCCCGCATTCGAGCTAGCATTGCCCAAGACAAAGGCAAGAGACTCCAAGACGATGCTTGGGACGAACCACCGCTACACCTGCTTCTTCAAAGAAGAAATCGAGATGCCGTATCTAATCGATTTTGTTTCGATAACTCGTGATAGCAATGATCGGGAACGGTGACATAAAGCCTTTCAAGCCCCATCTCCTATCAAGCTCATTGCCACTCAATAACCGGGCCACATTCTCCGGACCTACCGCTGCAAAAAAAGGACATGATCGAACAACTTGGTCTGACCCCTCGAGTCCTAGAGTCTAGTGTCAAAACTCATCCCGAGTCCATTAGCTTTGAATTTGAGTATCTTGAGTCATCTCGATGGCCTCACGCCGTAAGATTACGAACTCATCGCCAATAATGTATTCCCCGTATGCTCTTAATGAATGCTTCGATCTTTCCGAGTATCTCTTCATTGCATCTTTAACAACCGATAAATTAACTAACACACAAACAGCTTAATAACGATTCACTTGATAAAGAAGGCACACATTAAACGAACAATACATTAAGCACATCTTTAAGCATGTTGTCAAACGAGAGAAAACCTGCCCAAGTCGCCGAGAAGGTTTTAATCACAACGATTTGCAAGATTGCCGAAGAGCCAAAGAGACGCAAGTCCACGCCATTTCCAAAGACAAGCCGTATCTTCCAATACCTCAAGAACGGGAAACTACCTTCATAAACAAGGAAGGACAACACACGGCGGGTCAAAACCAAGAGCATCATGGCCCTAAAACGCCTCGCCTCTCACTTCGTCATCCTCGGGACATGTTATACAAGAAACGCTACCATGGGCCACTCCTACACGGCCGCCCAAGAAGCAGACAAGTTCATGAACGAAGTCCACAATGGGGCTCATGCGGTCCCCACATACGAACGCCGTGGCCCCGACGCAAATCATTCTCAGATGGGCTACTACTGGATCTACGAGGCGTATTGCATCCACTTTGTCCGAAGCCGCACAAGTGCCAACGCTTCTCCAACCTCAATCATCTACCACCCCACGATCTCTACCGCATGACTACACCTCGCCCTTTGCCACTGGGAATTGACGTCATCGGGAAAATCGCTCCGCCAGCAAAGAACGGCCACGAGTTCATCTTAGTAGCCATCGACTACTTCACCAAACGGGTCGAAGCCAAGTCCTACAAGGTACTCACCTCCAAGAAGGTCGCACATTTCCTCAAGGAAAACATCATATGCCGATACGGCATCCCAAATAAGGTCATATCGTACAACGGCTCACACTTCGAAGGAGAATTCGACTGCATCGCCGGGCCGAATTCAAAATCACACGTCACAAATCTTCTCCCTACCGGCCACAAACAAACGGCGCCGTGGAAGCAAAGAAACAAAACCCTCGAACGGATCATCCGAAAAATGACCACCCGAGGACGAGATTGGCCCGAGAAGCCGCACCTTGCACTTTGGGGCTACCGCACACCGCCGAATGCCCACGGGAGAAACCCCATTTGCCCCGACATACGGATGGAAGCAGCCCTTCCCATCGAGCTAGAAATTCCCTCACTCTCGAGTCTTCTTTGGAAAAATGACATCAACGAAGTTGAATGGCTCCGAAGCCAGACCACGACGAATTGGCTCGCTGAGAACGAGCGGCGACTAAAGGCAGGCCATGGAACACGTCCCGGAGCCTATCAAAGAGGATGGCTAGAGCTTTCGACAAGAAAGTCAAATCCCGAGACATCAGGGAAGGTGACCTTGTACTCAAAGAAAAGCCTCCCACTCCGAACCAACCAGGCTGGGAAAATGGGAACCCACATGGATCGGCCCTTTCGTGGTTCAAAAGATCTTCTCTGGGCGCCATGAAGCTACAGACCTAGACGGCAATCCCTTCATGAATCCAGTCAACGGAAGCAAACTCAAAGCGATACTTCGCCCGAAGAAGAACAACTCGTGCATCTCTTGGCACTCCATGTAGTGTCGAACTACGCGACCCTGAGCCCTCTAGTCCTGGGGAGACGTAGGCAACCTTAATTGGTCCGGTCTAAAAATACACAAAAAGTCAAAAGTTTGAATGTCAACCAAGACCTCCATCAAGCTCCGCACTTTTCAAGAACACGCCCCAAGCAATCACCTTGACCAAGTCAAACGACGGCGGCAACATCAAAGGACATCCGAGGGTCACTCAAAGATCAAACGATCGACTCATGTCTACTTCCAAGCCAGGGGCTTGTCTTCGCCTCACGCGCTTCAAAAAAAAAAAAAAAAAAAAAAGAGCTCGAGCAAGGGCTCACAAAAAAGAGCTCGAGCAAGGGCTCACAAAAAAAAAGGAGCTCGAGCAAGGGCTCACAAAAAAAAAAAACAAAAGAAGCTCAAGCAGAAGCTGCGAAATTGAGGTCAAGAGCCCGACGCCAACAAGCGGCAAGGAATCTACGAAAAGACCGTCGAACGACTTGTCAAGGGAGCATTCAACCTCTCACCAAATACAAAGCCTCAAAGAAAAGGGGATTGCCGCTGTGGCCCGGGATCGCTTGATCCGCATATGCAAACGTAAAAGTCCAAAGATGTACGCGACAAAGTGCACAACAAAAGCAAAGGCAAACAAGAGATCTTGCGTCTCGACAAAGCTTTAAAAGTAAAATCACAAATCACTAACGGTTACAACATTTCTTGATGAGTTCAAGCACGGTCTACTCTCAAGTTCACAACATGCTAAAAAACAGCTTAATACATTTAACTAATAATGTGTTTGCAATGCAATGAATGGATACTTAGGAGGTCATTCCGCGCCATCTGCGCTTGTCCCCTCGCCATTCTTTCCTTTCTTCCCTCGTCCCCGGCGAGTCTTCTTTCGCTCCACGTGAACCAACTCTGCGTCTCTCGCCCGAGATCCGGGGTTCTCCCCGTAGAGTCAAATAATCCAAGAGCTCTCGTGGCTTCATTCGCCCGTGCTTCGGCTCGGATCTCCTCCCCGCGAGTCCGTAAAAGAGGACCTCTCCCCGTCGCCGGTCAACTCTAGTCTCGTAGTCAAACAAAGCGTCTCCCGTCACATCCAAAGGGTCGACTGTGCTTCGGCACTCCTAAGGCAATAGCTACTACGACAACCGGTCCTGTAATCGCTACACGCCTGCTCTCCAAGACCCCTTGGGATCGCCCAACACGCCGCTCATACTCAGTGCCGGATACCGAGTCGTCAATACAACGCTCCCGACATCTAAGGAGTACCACAGAGGGAAAGCGGAATACTTCCATACCCTCGACAATACAAGAAGGCACCTGAGCCGCCATACAAAGAGGAGCTATCTCCGCAGAGCAAGGTCATCCCAGCCCCAACAAAGGCTCTCGCTTCATCCCAAACCGCCGGAAACAAGCGACGGAATATAGAAGGAGGACCAAGACAAACCTCGGAACTCGACAACGTAGGACCCTTCCCGCAAGATCCTCCCGGTCTCAATCCTCCGGTGCGGAACCCACCAAATGATCTCGATGTGTACCAAGCCGTGCCATCCATCTCTCCCAGTGCGGACTGATCCATATCCAACACACAAGAGGTCGCTCGAGCAAATGACCACGGGGCTAAACGACGTCGGAGCCCCGGGCATGGCCCGAAGTCTCTCTCGCAGCCACAAGGTGAGCAAAGCGGGGCTTCCCCCTCTCATAAACGATCCCCGTCGCCAGACGGCCGATACACTACGAAGAGTCTCCCCAAGACCAACGGGACAATATCCTCTCCAGTCAGCCTCTCTACCACATCTAGCAAAGCGCCATCACAAATGCCAAGAGGAACCGACCAGGAAAAGCTGCCGCCATCACGCACAAGGCAAATACATCCCAAGAGACGTCACTCATCATCAACCATGAACCGCTCCGGCGCAGGCAGAAATGTCGATATGACCCGAAGCAAGGATCATGCCCCGCACTTCTTCCAACGAAGTACGAAGAAAGTCCGCAAGCTTCACGCTCACAAAGACCACCAACCAAAGGAAGCGAGATGGCCTCCACCTCCGGTCCTCCAATCAAAGCCCGAAAATCTTCAAAAGTGGGCACCATTTCATTGTAGGAGAAACAAAGACACGTGCCTCCTAACATCCTGTAACTTCGCGGCGCCCCGCAACAAATCCCAATCAGAACCAACTCCTTAAAAGACCAAACCGAGCAAAGACGAAACCTTACCTCGAAAGCTCCGTCTCGATGCCTCATACGGCGCCGCATCCACGTTTTCAACCGCTCAAGGAAGTGTGCTTGCCTCTCCCGCGAAAGCCTCGGCAAAATTCTAGGGACATACGAAGAATCCATGGCAAAAATGGAGGTTCCTAGAGAAAATGGGGAAGAAAGCTCGAAAATGGCCGCAAATGGGGAAATGAGGAAGAACTGTGCACCGGAAAGCATTTATGTCCTTCCCAAAAGCAAGGTTGGTCCGTACGGACCTCTTTGCATGCTAAGTATGTCCGTACGGACCTCCTTGCAAACAGACCCATTTCCCGTAAAACAAGCACAAAACCACTGTCCTCAAGAAACCTTGCTCCAAACGCCCAAACATCGGCCAAAGCCATTTCCGCAAACCAACACTACTCACAAACGCACTCTCGCCTCACGTGGCATGTACAAAAATAAAAATAATAATAGCAACAATTTCTAGGACAATTCCCGAATCACAAAAATAAATGACATTACATCTTAAAATAAAATACCGTTTGCCATGCAAATACATGTGTTTTATTACGAGTACCCAAAAATGTCCGTTGCTAAATAAAAAAAAGAGAGGGATATGAAAAGAGGGAAAGCAAATGAATACTACTCGTAATCCTCATCATCATCCTCCTCGCCAAGATCCTCCAAAGAAAAGTCGGGCATCCCAAATAACTCGCCCGTCACATCCTCATCGTCGAATACCGAGCACCCGCCTCGAGGCTCCCACGAGAAGTACTTCGGAAAGGATCAAATCCGGCGAAAGGATCAAAGAAAGAAGGCTCGAGGAACCCTCACCCCGTGCGCCGTGCGGAGGCATGAACCGATAAAAGGGCTGCTCCCTCGAAGGCCCCAGCCTCCGAAGACGCCCCGGCATCCATGCTATGCCGCCTCAAAGGCCCCTCCTGCTGCGGCTCAGGCTCGGCTCTAGGCGGAGGAACGTCCACGTAATGCCTCGAAGGCATAGGCTCGTACGCCGGCACACGACGCGAAGACCGACGGGACACCTTCGACGCCATCTTCTTAGCGAAGGAGCGCATCGCCACGTAACGGCGAGTCGGCATATCGTAGGCTCTCCGGGACTCGCACCAACAAGAAGCCAAGGAAACGCTCATCAAATACGGTTATACTCAACAACAAAAAGAGAAAACGCAGTAAAAGATGCCAAGATGGAAAAGAGTCGCACACTCACCGATCTGTCGGGTCCACTCTGTGGCGCGAGAGCTCGCTCCGGAACGGGGCATGCACACCCTCCTCTCGATCCGTCCCCGCGGACGTACGTGAAATCCGGTCCGGGCATCGGAACCTCAGGGGAGCTGCGGCCGCCTCTCTCTCCGCGCGCACTGGGCGTCCTCGGCTTCCTCCTCACAAAGGCCCCGTACTCCTCTCCGTACAAGATGAACTCCTCTAGCACCGAGCACCATCAAGGTACCTCTCGAAGTCCAGCACATCCATGTCCCGGAATCAAGCATCCCAAAGAAGGAGGGTCCCTCGGAGCCACGGGAAGCACACCGGGGCCATGCGGAAGACTCGCTCCCAGTGTACATGGCGTCACAAGTCAAGCCTCGCGGCATCTTCCGCCGCTGCCACCCTGGGAGCCCCCTCGAACTCATCTCCCTCATACCGAACCCACGGGAACAGCAACGAACCCCTCCACGGCTATCCCGCTCCAAACGCTCCCGCACATCCCCGTAGGCGATGGTGAGCTTCCCCAGCCGGGTCCTCCTCTTCCTTGCCGTACGAGCCTATCCCAAAGATAGCGGGTACGTAGCAATGCCCCAGGATCCCTATCCCACGGGAAGCACCGGAAAACCTCATAAAACCACACCCGTGACAAAAACAGAGAAAGCTCAATGCAAAAGACAACTTGGAGAAAAGACAAGTTGCTAAATCAAAAACAATGAATAAACTCATACCTCCAAAGCAAAGTCAAAGCGGCCAGCGAGCGGCCACCGGCTAAACCGGTCCAAGGAGAAGTAGAGCTCGGCCAAGCCTCCCTCGCCCCAAGCAATGTCGCAGCACCTATCCAGATCAGGTCCAAGCTCTCCAACAGAGCAAAGGGAGTCGCGGTCGCGTGGTTCGAGAACAAAGTCTCGGGCAGTGCATACCACAAGAAGGAAGCGCGCCAATCGCTGGCCACCTGGTTTACTCGGATGTAGGCCCGAACTTTAATATCGTCAGTGATCCTCATCTCTACGTCATTGGACAAGATCCCTGTGCCTCGTGAGTGACGAGGCTCAAAGCCCAGCCAGCCGCTCAGCACATCATCGTAGATCATGTCTCTCCACCTCACAGCCCCCTTTGAAGGAGAGTCTCGGTGATCGCGGCAAAATCGGCTGGCATCGTCACCTCGCCCCACTCAGGTGGAAGGTGTGGGTGGTATCCCCACCGTACGGGGAAAGGCCCGGGGAAGACACTCTTGTTCTTCCTCGTTGTCAGACACTCCAGCCCGAGGGTTCCGAACGAACACACCTAGGCCAGAAGCATAAACCAACCTCCGGACTCTACTACCGCCCATTTGCAAATATCAGCATCCACGCTATAGCTCTCCACAGCCTCGAGCGACCCCGAAGTCTTCATCATCCTTCGGGCCTCCCGCCGTAAGCTCCCGCATCCCAGTACTTAAACAAGAAAGGCACATATAAAGGCACATATAACCCGTCACAAAACACGGCACATATTGCACATAATTTTCACATACATATATCATGCATATAATTTTTCCCATGCGGTCAGTCACAAAAACACTGTAAGACACTGTACACATTTTCTCAAAAGAACAAAAGGGGGGGGGATTAAACCCTACACGACACATTTTCAAAAGAAAATCCGTCCCAACACGGCACATATCGCACATATTTTCCCACAAAGTCCGTCACCCAAAACACGGCACACACTATATAGCACATTCTCAGCTGAAAATCCAGTCCCAACACGGCACACACTTTCACATATAACCTACACAAACACGCATGTCACATTTTTTCACAAAAATTATCACTACACGATAATTTTTCATAGTATGTACATACATAAATAGCATACGGTACAAAACACCAAAGCATGCAATTACTAGATAGGCACTTTATTTTCACAAATAAGAGCTAATCTACACATTTCTGCACAAAATACACATACCCACAATTTTTTACATGTCCATTTTCAACAATTCATCAAGAATTTCACAAAAAGGCATAAAATAATAACAAAAAATTCAAAAATGCGAAAAACTAAAACCTAGTTCTAGCATCTGCATTCGAAAGAAATCAAAACTAATGTACTTCTTACCTCCCCAACGTTCATGGAGCGACGATTATGCACCTCCTGATTCGGATACAAAACATCCTGGTTCTTCGAAGATGGAACGAACGAAGTCCAATTCTTCAAGCTCCATCCACGTCGCCAACCACTTCCCCGATCAAGGCTGATTACTAATTCTCCTTCGAGATCCTTCGTACCTACGGCAAGAAATTCAAGCAAAAATTTTTTGATTTTGGTTAACAATGGAGGAATTTTTCTCTCTCTCTCGCCCGGTTCACGAAACTGTGGAAAATGAGGAAGTATGGAATGGGGAAGGGGCCTCGTAGTATGCAAAGCCTGGTCAAACCTCGGAACCGTAAAAACTAAGGTGGTCCGTACTTCACCTCTTGTACCCCAAAGGTTGGTCCGTACGGACCTCTTGCAAAGGGTGGCGGCTAAATTACTTTCTTCTCGCCTATAATCTTTCTACTGGCCGTCCTAAGGCCTTTTCCGAACCAAAGCGTGTAATGGTCCCTAACCCTTCAATTAACTCAGGCCACAAGCGTAAGACCGGACCTCGCCCACTTCAACGGCAAATCAACCACCGACCGCTGCTTAAGACCGGTCCTCGCCCACTCCAACGGCAATTCAGGTCCACCGGCCGTCAAGCGTAAGACCGGACTCCGCCCACTTCAATCTGGCAAAGGAATCAACCACCGGCCGTCAAGCGTAAGGCCGGACCTCGCCCACTTCAACGGCAATCAACCACCCGTCATTGCGAAGACCGGACCTCGCCCCACTTCAACGGCAGAATCAAACTTCACCGGGCGTCAAGCGTAAGATCGGACCTCAGCTTTTACTTAACGTAAATCAACCATCGGCCGTCAAGCGTAAGACCGGACCTCGCCCACTTCAACGGCAAATCAACCACCGGCCGTCAAGCGTAAGACCGGACCTCGCCCACTTCAACGGCAAATCAACCACCGGCCGTCAGGCGTAAGACCGGACCTCGCCCACTTCAACGGCAAATCAACCACCGAGCCGTCAAGCGTAAGACGACCTCGCCCACTTCAACGCGCAAATCAACCACGGCCGTCAAGGCTGTAAGACCGACTGCCCACTTCAACGGCAAATCAACCACCGCCGTCAAGCGTAAGACCGGACCTCGTTCAGCTTCAACGGCAACAAACGCACCGGGGCCGTCAAGCGTAAGACAGACCTCGCCCACTTCAACGGCAAATCAACCAAATGGGCCAAGCTGTCAAGACCGTAAGCAGGACCTCGCCCACTTCAACGGCAAAGAGCAACCATCGGCCATCAAACGTAAGAACCGATCCTCGCCCACTCCAACGGCAATTCAACCAACGCCCACTCAACGGCAATTCAAGAAGGAGCCAACACCTCCCAAGATTTAATATCAAGGCACAAGACGCCTCCAAACGCTCAACGACAACTCAACCATCGGCTCAAAAGAGGTCCGAAGTCATCTGCCCAACGAGGAAAGGGCCTACAAGGTCACCGTGATCCCTGGGCATTCAAGCACCCTAGCCGGGATGTAAGTCCGGGAACCGTGCCCACCTCAACTTAACGTTAGGGGCACCGGGCCATCAAAGTAAGCTCCGAGCTCCTCCCAACAAGTCAAAGGGAAGTCATGCAAGACTGCATATCTCCTCAAGACCGACCATCATCCTTGCCCACTCACGGCAAAACAAGCACGCGAAGGAGCCAACACCTCCAAGGTACAAGTCCCAAGGCACGAAGCGCCTCCGAAACGCCAAATGGGGAAACAATCACCGGCCGTCATCCTTGCCCACTTCAACGGCCACTCGAAGCACCTTGGCCATCAAAGTAAGCCCAGAGCTCCTTCCCAACTTAGGTCATACTCCCGAACTAGGTCCCAACTTAGGTCATACTCCTCGGGACTAGGTCCCAATTCTTAGGTTCATACTCCCACGAAACACTAAATCCCAACTTAGGTCATACTCTGAACTAGGTCCCAACTTAGGTCATACTCTGAACTAGGTCCCAACTTAGGTCATACTCCGAACTAGGTCCCATTTAGGTTCACTCCTCGAAACTAAATCCCAACTTAGGTCACTCTCCCGAACTAGGTCCCAACTTAGGTCATACTGCGAACTAGGTCCCAGCTCCTAGGTCATACTCTGAACTAGGTCACAAACTTAGGTTCATACTCCCGAACTAAGCTTCAACTCGTGACATCACCACGTCCACCACCTCACCACAAACCAAACTACTATCCTCACTAAGGCGTTTAAACCACTCTGGCCCAAGACCGTATACCCTCCCAATCACTATCGCGCCCTATGGCCTTAAACCACCCGGATTAGGAAAATCGTAGCTTTCCATCCTGTGACGCCACCACGTCCTTTCACATCTCGACCTATGCGGGTCACCCAGACGCCACCACGTCCTCACATTATCACCGACCTATGGGCAGCGTCACCCAGACGCCACCACGCTCCTTATCACCTGACGGCAGCGGCTACCTGTGACGCCACCACGCTTCCTTCACCTATGCGGCGTCACCCAGACGCCACCACGCTCCTCACATTTCAACCTATGCGTGTCACCCAGACGCCACCACGTCCTTATCACCGACCTATACGGCCACCCAGACGCCAACACGTCCTTATCACCGACCCATGCGGGCCACCCCGTGACGCCACCACGTCCTTATCACCGACCTATACGGTCACCCAGGACGCCACCACGTCCTTATCACCGACCCATACGGCCACCCGTGACTTACCACGCCTCGGCCTATATCGGCTACCCAGACGCCACCACGTCACCTTATCACCAACCTTATACGCTCACCAGACGCCACCACGCCTTATCACCGACCTATACGGCCACCAAGACGCCACCACGCTCCCTTATCACCGACCTATAGCGGTCACCAGACGCCACCACGCCCTTATCACCGACCTATATGCCACCCAGGACGCCACCACGCTCTTTACCCACCGACTCCATACGGCCCTCACCCAGGACGCCACCACGTCTCCTGGCCACCCATTCTATACTGGCACCCGTGACGCCCACCACGCCGTCTACCACCGACCTATACGGGCCACCCAGGACGCTACCACGCTCTTTACCACCGACCTATACGGCCACCCAGACGCCACCACGTCCTTATCACCGACCTATACGGCCACCCAGGACGCCACCACGCTCCTTATCACCAACCTATACGGCCACCTGCACGCCACCACGTCCTTACCACCGACCTATACGGTCACCCAGGACGCCACCACGTCCGTACCACCGACCTATACGGCCACCCAGGTGACGCCACCACGCCCTTATCACCGACCTATACGGGCCACCCAGGACGCCACCACGCCCTATCACTCAACCTATACGGCCACCCAGACGCCACCACGTCCCTATCACCGACCTATACCTGCCACCCGGGACGCCACCACGCTTCCTCACCACCTCTACGGCTTTGTCACACGACACTTCAGTGGCACCACCACGCCCGTATTCACGAAACACTCACCCCACACCCGAACTACGGCACTGTGCTTGACTTCACAGGGATACGTAGGGAATCCTATCACAGGTTCGGCCTATCGACCTAAACGGTCACACAAAAGGACACCACCACGTCCTCACTTTGACCCTCACGGTCACTTCCTCTCCCCAAAGACGCGATCCAGTTAGGACCCTTATTCCATTCTTATCGGCCCCACTTCTTTCATAAAGTGACGTCGTCGAGGGCCACGTAAGTACCCCAATCTGGATCACTCCCTTTCAAACACACGGGAAACACCGTTTGCAGACTCATCCACGCGGTCTCGTAGACCACTCTCACTCAAAACCCTCTCAAAACCCTCTCAAACCCCCAACCAAACCAGGGGAGGAGCCCTTGCAGGATAAAAGGGGACAAAAAGGACCTTTTGGGAATTTTCGGGAAATCGAGAAAAGCAATTAAGGTCCGTACGGACCTCTTTGTTTCAATGATTACTAAATCCCCTTAAAGTCCACAATATTCCCTCAAATCCTCGGGAGAAATGATGACTTCCATGCAGAGTTGGTCCGTACGGACCTCTTTGCATGCAAGATGGTCCGTACGGACCTTATTGCTCGAGGGAACATCATCATTCCCAAATATTCTCCATCATTGCGGATTCCCTCAAATCGAGGAAATCCAAAATTCTCGGATAACCAAGAAGGTCCGTACTGACCTCTTTGCTCCGAAATTTTTACTATAAATAGAGGGCTCCCCTCCTCATTTTTACACACCTCCCACTTCTCTCTTCCTCCCTAAGCCTTCTCGGCTCCCCTTCTAAGACCTTTCGAGGCATTCCCGCCCCTTCGGATCCTTCCGAGGCCTTCCGAGCCCCTTCGAGGTGCTCCGAAGCCTCTCCGAGCGCTCCCGAGACGCTCCCGCGCCGCCCGAGGCACTCTCGAGGTACTCGAGGCCCCTCGTGGTACTCAGAGGCCTTGCTCCCGGGTCTTTCCCACGGTGTCCGGCTCTTTCCAGGAGTCAAACCGGCGATCCCAAACCTTGCCGAACCTCTCGCCCGAATCCAGCCAACGATTCCAACGCACGCCAGAACCTCTCGCCCGAGTGATCCCGACGATCCCCACGCACGCCGAACCTGCGCCCAAACGCAGCCTACGGTTCAACGCACGCCGAAACTGCGTCCGCGGACAACCGGCATCCCCGAAGCAATCCGAACGCTACTCCGACCTCAAACACTATTCCCGGAAGACAGACACGAACCAACATTGGTAAGGCTTCCTTCCTATTCTATTTCAATACATTTCAATACAATGTAGACATCCGATACAGCATGCATTTTTAAAAACACACACACACACACACAACTTTTTAAAGGATATTAGGGGTATCCGAAAGACTCGTTTTACGAGGCGACTCGGGTGAGCTCTAATATTCTAATATTCTCTTCCCGAGGAGTCATCTGACCTCCGAACTCAAAATCTCATCACACAAAAACAGTTTAAAATTTATCTTTAAACTGATGCCCTTTTTCAATGTTTTGGGCTTAATAAAAACGGCGTGGCGACTCTACAAATGCGAAAACAAACGGCGAGACACCTCCAACGCGAAAGATGCCAGATGCCGGGGCCGCGAGGCCTTCTCGGATCCGGGTAATTTCAGCTCCCTGTTTGAAACTTGAGATGGAGCCACCCTCTCAGGTCTTCTATCCACTTGCTCCGCCTCCTCCATTGCCAATAACTCAGCCAGAATCTGAGCTCGCTCCATCAGCATTTCCTTTCTACTCAGTGGGTTGGATGAGGGACACGCTTATTTCCCGACATTCATGCATCGTCCGGTTGGATGCTTTGGAGGAGGTGGAGCTCTGGGTCCCTCCATGGCGAGTCGCTTCTCTCTCCTTGCGTCCCCGGCAATCCTGCGCCACTCGGCGCTACACTGCTGTTAGAGCGCATCGCTCTGGCATGATGGCGAGTTGGAGGGGGAGGAGGCAGATTTGTGTTTTCAGCATTGGTATTGAGATTTCCAGCGTTTGCATTGGTGTTATTGTTTCCTTCTTCATGCCCGAGTGAGGCCTCAGATACATGTCCATCCGAAGTCACCATTGTTGCAGGTTAAGAAAACTTTCGAGGTCAAGCTTATGCACGATTCCCGACAATGGAACCAAACTGATGCCGCAAGAAAAGTGCTTATCAACCTTCGTCCACGTGGCAGGACTGCTTACTTGACTCCTTGACCTAAAAACAAGAACCCACGACTAGCCGGATGTGTTTCCGGCTTAAACCCTCGGGCGTGAGAGTAAGTATATGATTTGGAGAGCAAAAATGTATTGAATAAAGATGATTCAAATGACAAAATTGCAGTTACCTTATAACCGTGGTAGTGATGAAGTATTTATAGTTGATGAGTGCGGTTATTTTTGGTAGGGCTACATGAGCTCCGAGATTTTAGCGGCAGTTACTTGTAATGTGAACGTGCCTCTAACTGTCCCTGATTTATAGGGATGCAGTTATGGAAAGAGTAATTGCTTGTATGCCTGTAACTGTTAGGTCGACGCTTGCTTCGGCAGGTCGAGGTCGACACTTGTGTTTGGGTCGACCTGACTGTCGAGTAGAGTTGGATAGTACCGAAATATGACTGGGTCATAAGGTCGGATTAAGTTAGGTCGGGACCTAGTAGGTCGGACAATGAACTTAGTCGACTGATGCATGAGATGGGCCTTGAGCCATGTACTAATTGGGTCTATCCCATTGAGAATGGAGTGGTTATAATTGCTTGAGGACTGGGATTTACTCGCTTGGCCCAGTTAGATACTTTTGATATGTTCAACTAGTAATTTGACAATTTGCGTTGTATAATGAAAAGATAAAATAAAAAATATAAAAAATGAACAATGAAAAACGCTAAATTAAAAAGAAAAAAAATCATTGATTCTAGAAAACAAAATTATAAGTAGACGATGTAAGTATTTCAAAGAAAAATACTCCCTCCGTCCCAGATTAGTGTGGACCAAAAATTGTGCACAAGAATTAAGGAAAAGTAGGAGAGAGAAATAGGTGGAGGAGGTGTTTGTGAGTATAAAAAATTAAATAGGAGAGAGAATAAGTGGGAGGAATAATAAATGATTGGTATTGTGAGTGTAAAAGTAAAGTAGGAGAGAGAATAAGTGAGTGAAACAGTAAAAATTATTTGCCATTTTTGACAGTCCACACTAATCTGGAACGGATCAAAAGAGAAATAAGTCCACACTAAACTGGGATGGAGGGAGTATATCATAATCATAATTAATCAGAATTCAATTTAAAATGTTGTGAATTAATGAAAATTGTAGTACATAAAACATCTTTAATACTCCCTCCGTCCCAATAAAAGCTTTACTAATTATCCAAAAGGGCGTCCCGTTAGATGCTTCACCTTTCCTTTTTTGGCAAAGAATCTTTACTATTTTCTTCACTCATTCTCTCTCCTACATTATTTTAATACTCACAACACCATTATAATTTACTATTCTCTCCACTAATTCTCTCTCCTATTTTCAAATTACACTCACAACATTTTTTTTCCCTCCCATTTTCATAATTTGCGTGCCCACCCAAAAGGGTGAAGCACTTATTGGGACGGAGGGAGTATGTTTCATTAACCGTCGAAATAACAAGCCAAAATCTTACAAAAATCGCGTTTTTTCTTAAGCTTAGGAAAAACGTGTTTTGTTTTCCCCGTTTGTGCCAGTTCCAGAGTAACAAAGTACCAGTGTGACAAAGTGCCAGTGCATGTGTAACAAAGTATCAGTGTAAAAAAGTGTCAGTGCCAATTTAACAAAATGCCGGTGTAAACAAAGTGTCAGTGCATGTGTAACAAAATGTCAGTGTAAAAATTGTCAGTGTCAGTTTAACAAAGTACCAGTATTAGTGTAACAAATTATCAGTGTAAAAAAGTGTCAGTGCATGTATATTAAGTGGCAGTGTAAAAAGTGCCAGTGTTAGTGTAACAAAGTGCCAGTGTAAAACAGTGCCAGTGCATGTATATTAAGTGCCAGTGTATAAAAGTGTCAGTGCATGTATAACAAAGTGTCAGTGTAAAAAAGTGTCAGTGTGTGATATACCCGATTTTTTTTTTGTGAATCAAAACGGAGTCGCCACGCCATTTTTGTTTTAAGGGCCAAAACTTTGAAAAAAGCCCGAGATCAGAAATTTAGGTTCGGAGGTCATGTTACGCGTCGGGAAGGACGTTAGTGTGCACCCGACGCGCCTCGCAAAACGAGTCTTCCAAACATTTGAAATCCTTTGTTGTGTGTGTGTGTGTGTTTTGGCCAAAATAAGTTGAAACTGAGGTAAGTAAAAATTGGGAACTCTTTTTAAGGCTTTAAACTGATCCCATGATTTTTTGGGTGATTTTTGGGTTGAGATTTGGCACTCAAAAGATTTTTGGAAATTGAAAACCATTTCTGCCAGAATGAAAAAGGCAGTTGACCTTTGACTTTGAAATGGACTTTAGGGCTTGAAAACTCCAGAATCTGGGAAAAGTCCGGGAATGAAAAATGTTCAAAACACCTTAAAAAAGGTTTCTGTAAAAGAACTTTTCATTTTGGAGATGATTTGAGGGGTCAAAACCTTCTGGAAATCTCAGATCTGAAATCTGGATTTCCAGAAGCTGATGAACTGGCCTCTAAAAGAAAAATTGAAAAAAGGAGTTTTACTCACGCAAAAAATAAACTAAAAATATGTCTGGAAAGCTCTGGATGTTGGCTACAAAAAGTGTTTTGTAGTCAACACCAAATTCCAAGTTCATCTGTGTCCAAAAATTAAGACCATGGACTGAGGTCTGAGAAAATTGCTACTGGACAGCAACTTCTCAAGAAAGAAAATATGATTTTAAGGGGGGTTTTGCATCCATGCTTGTCCCCATTTCCCTAGGTTTTGGTTAGTGATCACTAGACATTTTAGTGGTGAATCAACTATACCAAACCATCCTTGGGGTACATTAGGACTAAGCATTTCATTTGCTTAGGGAGGGGGATTTTACCCTTTGAAATCAAGATTTAGTGCTTGAAAATGGTTTTTAGGGTTTTGAAAGTGCATTTTTGCAAGTAAGAAAGAAGAGCTTTGAAAATAATGTTGATCTTTGTAGAAGATCATCCATGGAGATGGTCTTCCATGGTGATCTTCTTAGATCTAGAGAAAAAAGATGAAAGAACTACATTTTGTAGTTTGAAGATGCATGCATGGATGAGATTTAGGGTTAGGAAGAAGAGGGTTTACCAATCTTCCTTGTGTTCTTGAGTGTTTGGCTTGAGTGTATGAGTGTTTAGGGCTTGAATATGAGAGTGAGTGGATGAGTATGAGTTGGGAAAGATTGGAGAGAAAAAGGTGACAATTCTTGAAGAATTCTCACTTGTTTTCTCTCTATATTCCTTGAGAACTTCGTTGCTATTGTGTTCTTCCTCCTTATTTACGTATTTGGAGGGCTCAATTTATAGCCCTCTGAAAATAGCAAACGTATCCGCGCGGACAAGGTCGGTGGCGTGCCTTGTTCATTAATTACGGCTCCGGCCTTGGACGGGAAGAATAAAAATTCAAAAAACCAAATTAACGGCCGGTTTTTGTGTTTCGGCCTTTCTATTTATGGTTTTATTCTTTTGTTTTGCTTTTTAAGATGCTTTTCTTGGTTTAACTTCATTTGGCAATGCCCATTCTACCCTCCCTTTGTTAGAAATGTTAGGATAGTTAGGAATTGTTAGAAATGTTATAACTTTCGTTAATTTTATAACGAAAATTCTAACAAGCTCAAATTGGAGCACTTACGGTAGCCCTCGGCGACGGCGCTTTCGAAGGAAGCGGGGTCGTCGATAAGAGTAAGGCTCCATATTTGGCGAGGATGATCAAGTGATCGAGTGGGTGAACCTATTTAATAGGCTACCTACGTATCCTTAAGAGGAATCGAAGCCGATCGTAGTTCGGGTCTTTCGACTATCTTTAGTTGTCGACCACAGGTATTTGTTTTAGGATGTCAACTTTGGCGAGCGAGTTCTACGGTCGATTCTTTGAAAGAAACTTCTGTTTGGGGATAAGAAATGACCCTCTTCGGTTACGATGGCTAGGGTTGTATATCCGCTCTGCTGGGGATAGGAATGACCATTTTGGTGCAGTGGGTGAACCTAATGATAGGCTACCTACGTATCCTTAAGAGGAATCAAGCCGGCCGTAGTTCGGGTCCTTTGACTATCTTTAGTCGTCGACCCTCTTGTTTTAGGAAAGTCATCCTAAGATTTGACTATTTTTGGGAAGTCACCCTATGGTCGACTATTTTTGGGAAGTCGCCCTATTACTTGACTATTTTTGGGAAGTCGCCCTACGGTTTTGACTATTTTTGGGAAGTCACCCTATTACTTGACCATTTTGGGGAAGTCGCCCTACGGTTTTGACTATTTTTGGGAAGTCGCCCTACGGTTTGACTATTTTTGGGAAGTCGCCCTACGGTTTTGACTATTTTGGGAAGTCGCCCTATGGTTTGACTATTTTTGGGAAGTCGCCCTATGGTTTAGTATCTTGGGAAATCGCCTATGGTTTGGCTATTTTGGGGAAGTCACCTACTATTACTTGACCATTTTGGGAAGTCGCCTACGGTTTTGACTATTTTTGGGAAGTCGCCCTATGGTTTGACTATTTTGGGAAGTCGCCCTATGGTTTGACTATTTTTGGGAAGTCACCCTATGGTTTGACTATTTTGGGAAGTCGCCCTATGGTTTGGCTTGTCTTGGGAAGTCGCCCTATGGTTTGACTGTTTTGGGGAAGTCACCCTATGACTTTGACTATTTTGGGGAAGTCACCCTATGGTTTGACTGTTTTGGGGAAGTCACCCTATGGTTTTGACTATTTTGGGGAAGTCACCCTATGGTTTGACTGTTTTGGGGAAGTCACCCTATGGTTTTGGTTTGTCGAATTAGGGGATGATTGCGTTTTATCGCTTTCCTAGTATTGTGGCCGGGGTGATAGCGTTTTAGGTGCCTCAAACCTTAATGATGGCGTCTTAGGTGCTTCGATCCCTGACGATGGCGTCTTAGGTGCCTCGAACCTTGGTGATGGCGTCTTAGGTGCCTCAAACCTTTGTGATGGCGTCTTAGGTGCCTCGGACCTTGATGATGGCGTCTTAGGTGCCTCGAACCTTGATGATGGCGTCTTAGGTGCCTCGGACCTTGATGATGGCGTCTTAAGTGCCTCGGACCTTGATGATGGCGTCTTAGGTGCCTCGGACCTTGATGATGGCGTCTTAGGTGCCTCGGACCTTGATGATGGCGTCTTAGGTGCCTCGAACCTTGATGATGGCGTCTTAGGTGCCTCAAACCTTTGTGATGGCGTCTTAGGTGCCTCAAACCTTTGTGATGGCGTCTTAGGTGCCTCGACCTTTGATGATGGCATCTTAGGTGCCTCGAACCTTAGTGATGGCATTTTAGGTGCCTCGAACCTTGGTTTGAGATGATTTCCCTTGATGGTTTGGTATAGATGGTCCTTTGGTGGACTTCGTTTGCAGGGATCGGTCTTTCGTCTGGCTGCTTGGGAAAAGGATGACCGTTTTGGTCAAGTGGCTGGACCTATGGTAGGCTACCTACGTATCCCTAGTGGGAATCAAGCCCTTACGTAGTTCGAAATCTGCTGGGGATGGTCTTTGATGGTTTGACTCTATTTGGGATTTGACTATTTTTTTGGGAAGTCGCCCTAAGATTTGATGATAATGTTCTTTTAGAAAAGTAGTTGATTAAGATATACTTTCATACTGCTTTGTGCTTACACAGGCGAGGCTACGGTGATGTTGATGAAGAGTTGTTAGGTTGCCATTCGTGGGACGGTTTACTGACGATTTCTTTGTCTTTGGAGGCATTTTGATCTGAAGGAGGAGTTTGGTTGAGTCTGCATCTTGTTGGTGATCGTCAAACTTGTAGAGGTTTTTTGAGCTTGTCTTCACATTGGGACTTCTTGCTTTTGAGAACTTGGTGTCTCTAATCGCATTGTATTTGAGAACTTGGCGTCACGACCGATTTGTATTTGAGAACTTGGCGTCTTTGACCGATTTGTATTTTGGAGAGCTTGGCGTCTTTGACCGATTTGCATTTTGAGACCTTGGCGTCTTTGACCGATTTGCATTTTGAGAACTTGGCGTCTTCGGCCGATTTGCCTTTGAGAGCTTGGCGTCTCGACGAAGCTTGTATTTGAGAACTTGGCATCCACGGCGGTTTGCCTTTGAGAACTTGGCGTCTCGGCCGAATTGTATTTTGAGGACTTGGCGGCTCACGGCCGATTTGTATTTTGAGAACTTGGCGTCTCGACCGAATTGTATTTTGAGAACTTGGCGGCTCGGCCAGGTTTGCATTTGAGAACTTGGCGTCCACGACGAATTTGCATTTGAGAACTTGGCGTCCGACCGATTTGCATTTGAGAACTTGGCGTCCACGGCCCGGTTGCCTTTGAGAACTTGGCGTCTACTGACCGAATTGTATTTTGAGAGCTTGGCGTCTCGGCCGATTTGTAGACACTAGAGGTGGTCTTCACCCATTTGTGGACATTGGAGGTCGTCTTTAGCAAGTTGCGACGCAGGAGCTTGTCTTTGCCAAGCTGAGATATGGGGACTATCTTTGTCAAGCTGTAGATCTTTGGAATTTGTCTTTATCCATTTGGAGGTCGACTTTGGTGAAGATCATCCTTGCCGTTTGAATTCTGCATTCGTTAGTGAAGAGGAAGATGCATGTATGGCATTCATGATGACGGATGCATGCATAGAACCAAGAATGATTATGAGATGATGCATTTACTTGCTTTCGAAGATGCGCCTAGCCTAGACTTGTGGCGGGAAATTATGATTTATGATTTTCAATCACTTAGGAATTTTCCTATTGATTCGAGTTTTGTGCATACTACATGAGCCCTTGGGAGATTTTTGTGGGGATGCATGGTGATGAGAGGGGATGTATTGGGATGTATGTGTGCGGAAATTTGTTTGGGACAAGCTTTGGTGGCGGGGTAATATCTTTTGGTTGCGGATTGAATTGATGAGGTCAATTTTGATCTTGGGATGAAGTTGGATTTGAACCCGGGTCTCGATTGAAATTGAAATTTCTTTTCAATCTCGGACATTTGAAGATGACGTGACGGGCTCTAGAATCAAAGTATGTGGATATGAATGAACCCTCTTTCGCTTGGGTTAGATGTGATTAGGAGAAATGCGATGTGAGGAGATTCCAGGTTCTCGGCCTTCGATGATGCAAGGAGTTGCCATACTCCAAGATAGTTGTTGAGGTGACTAGGCCTTTCTTACGTGACTTGATAAAGCCCCCTCCCGTGGAAGAGACATAGCGATAGCCACGGAATCTTTTACGAATGATTTGATGAAGCCCCGGGATTGACAAAGCGTCGCTACGGAGGTCCGGTTAAAGGTTTGGTAAAAAGCTGTCATCTTGGTGAAATGCAGAGCCAATCGATCAACGTGAGAGCCCTCGAGGTGAAGTTGTCATGAAATGAGAGACCCATCTTTGATAATGACTATGAAACTAGAATCCTCTCTTCGAAGAGTGTCTTCCATATAGGAGCTGTTAGCCATAGTGACACTTGGCTTGTTCGTAGCTTCAATCGTATTCACCCTACGGTTTTTCTAGGGAATGAATTGTTGGCTTGTATTGGGTCCTTGAAATACCCTTTTTGATCGGTTCTCACACCGCCCCTTTTTTTTTTAGGAACATGCTAGTGGGAAGCACGAGTTTAGTTGTGTCCAAAGGGACATCGGGATCCGTGGGGCGATGGTTGTGCAGTCGAAACCTTCCTTCACAAATCCACGAAAGACGTCGCTCGGAGGCATTAGAAATCTTTGAGCCTAAGGCTTCGCGGCTTGGGCACATCACCTTTCCTTGGCACGAAAGGAGTGGCATTGTTGTAATCTGTCTGAATAGGGTGGGCGGGAGTCGTGTCGGAGGTGGAAGAAACCCGGTATGCGTAGCGGGTGCAACAACTTGCTGGCGATTGTAAGCCCTCTCAAATTTAGCCAGGAATTGACCATTGCCCGCGAGATCCGGATAGGGAAATTGCTAAGTGAGGCCCTTAAATGCGGCTTCAAGCATGAGGCGAAAAATGTCCGGTTGTTCCTCTTGAAGGAGGAGTTGCCATTTTGCTAAGTTTCAAGTTCAACGCTTGTAAAAATCCCAGATGTTCTTGTCGGAATGACTGCTATTTGTTGTCTGCGAGTCAACTCTATTTGTTTCCCATTCCAAGTTGGCTTTGTATTTTTTACGTGAAGGCGGTGTCTGGTCCCATGTGGCCACAGCCGGGTTTTAAGCGGAAGAGCCACTTGAGCCTTGGACTTCAAAGAAAGTGAAATAGTTAGCCCAGCTGGCGATTGGTGCACCACTTTGGCCTTCATTGCCAAGGTGTATGTGTCCGAGATGGGTTTTCGGGCATGCGGTCCGTCAAACGAGTCCAGATTAGGCATCACGAATTTGTGAGGCGGGGAACAATGGAGTCGGGTCGCGTAGGCGGAAAGCGGACTTCTTATCGGTCAATTCGGCAATCTGCGCTTTCACTTCCTTGTGTTGTTCCATGAACCGAGGCCGGGTGAGGGTCTGTGGTGGAGCCACGGCGTTCAAGCCGATGGCGAGGCTGGAGGAGGAGCTATCAGCGGCGGTAGGCGATGGAGGAACGGCCGATGCGGGGATGTAGGTGAAATCTGTCCTTGGCCCGAATCATCCGGGGAGCTTGAGTAGGACCACAGGCAAAGGGATAGAACCTTGCGGCGTCTTTGTTGATTTTCAAGCGGCAAAGAGGGCGAAGCGATCTTGATGTAGGCTGGGTAACTCGGATTCCGGAGTGAGGCCCATAAGTAGGCTTAAGTGCGGGTGCTTTGTCCACGATTGTTGAATTGCATAGGCGAAGGTGCATAGCAGAAGTGCTGCGGTCTGGTGATCCCGATGAAAGCGGGATGGAGGCTTGGTAACCCGTCGAAGCACAGTGAGAATGGATTTGTGAAAGCTTTGTGTGAGGAGCGGGCGAGCTAGCATCATTCTAAGGAGGGGCTCGATTGTTGCCACTGGACAGGCTGTGGAAGCATTCCAAGCTGTTCTTTGCGAAGGCCACGATAGGTTGGTTCCAAGGCGAGGTGGGATTCCAATTTCTTTGTGGCATTAGAGGTAACCACTAACAGTGAGAAGACATTCCATGCGATTTTGCCCCTGCGAGGAGGCGTGTGAGCCCGATCGGTCACGTCGGATTTGTATGGGTCCGGTGAGTACGTATTTGGGGTTTCTTTGTCCGTTGAGACGGTCATGAAGGAATCTTGTGAGGCTTGTGCGGTGGGGATTTGGATATCTTGAGCCCAGTTCTTTGTCAAGGCATTTCAAGCGATGTGCGAAGCCAGGCGATCTGTCTTAGGCTGGCGAGGCGTACCAAGCTATTTGTGACATACCAGTGACCCAGGCTTGCTTTGAGGCATACCATGCTTGGCCCAAATCGGATGAAGTCAATTTGTTTCCCCAAGCATCCCCAGGCGAGCTGTGAATGTATATCGGGCCAGAAATTTGAAAGGATGGGTGATTCGCAAGTTGAGAAGAGTGTGAGGAAGGTGGTGGTAGTACTGTACGGCCAAGATAGGGATGGGAATCCTCTTCCTCTTCTACCGTGAAAGTTCCATCGGGGTTGAGGGCAATCGTCAAACCAAAATTCTGACATCTTCCAAGGATGAACATCGAAACCTCATTACGATTGGCCTGAGGAGTTTTATGGACTCGGGTTCCAATATTAGCCATAGAAATATGATGAATTTACGGTCTTGGTTAAAATTCCGTCCTCGTCCTTGGACATCGAAGCTGCACTTGATTAGCCCATGACCAACATGGCGATCAAATCTCATCTTGCTTGGTGGAGCCTTGGTACGAAGAGATGTATTTGCGAAGTCTTGATTTGGAAGAAGTGACTTGGCAAAGCCTCGGTCTCATATTTGTGAATCGACACAATTAGAGAGGCTTCAACACTGGTAGGCATTGCGTGCGAGCAGAGACCAACCCGTCTTGTAGCAAAGTGAAGGACCAACGTGGACCCGGCGTGACCGAGAAGCCCATCTCTAAAGAAATGGCTTGACGAGAGTCCTCCCTTAAAAGTACGGTGCGGCTCTAATGCAAATTGCCATGTAGCAAAAGAGGCAACCCATCCTTCTATACTTTATTATTTTCTTTATTCAATTAGTCAATAGGAAGAAAATGTAAAAAGAAAGACAATTTTAGAAATGTATACTGCGGGGGCATATATTTTTGAAAAGTGGGGATGAATCCCGATTTGTATTATTTGATGGCCTCATTTGTGAAGGCACAAAAGAACTCGCTTTGGGTTTGACTCTTTTGAGAGAGCGTAAGTTTAGAAAGGTTTGTAAAAGTGTATGGAAGCCCCTGGCGACGGAAAATTAGTGTTTAGCTCTATTTTTCCTATAATGTAGAAAAAGAAGACTTGTCGAGACATACGAAAACATGTTTTATTCAAAATGATCACAAGATTGCTTAAAACCCTTTATTAATGTTCGGGTTATTCAACCCCTAATCTCGATATGAACAAACATTTTGATTAATCATGAGGAGAAAGTCAGCTGATACCAAGAGTCGAAGTTGGCGAATGGTGAAGAGGGATCGTGTATAGGAGAGGCTATTGGTGAGGCCGGATTTTATGGGATTTGAATGTGTTTATGACCGGACCATTTACGGTTGCCTACGTTCCCCTCATTATAAGGAGCTCGGAGTCGCCGTAGTTCGGGTCGAGCGTGTTTGGCTTTAGAAAAGGGGTATGAACATTTGTGGTACTTTTGGTGAAAAGGCTCGGATAGGAAGTTTGGATGATAAGGTGCGGGCCTTGAGGTGATTCCTTGACAAGTCATTTTGAGCGATTCCGTTGCTTCTTGATCGTCGTCCTTCATCGGGGGAGAAAGATTTTGGATGCAGCTTAAGGGCTTATGATATGTTTTTGTCGTTGCTTTAAGCTTGCTCCCTTGTTGTCGACAACTTCCGTTCTTCGGGCTTTAATTTTGCCCATATGTCAAACCTTCGATCGGCGGTGCTAGGTCCTTGGCCTCATTTTTTTGAAGCTTTTGTTCTTTTTTTTTTTTTGAAGCTTTTGTTTTTTTTTTTTTTTGAAGCTTTTGTGTTTTTTTTTTTTTTAAGCTTTTTGTTTTTTTTTTTGAAGCTTTTGTTTTTTTTGAAGCTTTTTTTTTTTTTGAAGCTTTTGTTTTTTTTTGAAGCTCTTTTTTTTTTGAAGCTTTTGTTTTTTTTTTGAAGCTTTTGTTTTTTTGAGCACTTGAGGACGAAGGCAAGCTTCGCTTGAACTTTCTTGATGCATGGGGCGGAGGCAAGCCCTGTTTTTCGATATGGGGTCGATCTCCGTCTTTGAGTGACCTTTTGTTGTCCCTTGATGTTGCCGCCTTCGTTGACTTGATCAAGGTGATGATGGGGATATGTTTTGGAAAGTGTATGGCTTGATGGAGGCCTTTGTGAGGTGAGGAAAGTGTATAGGGAAGGCATTAGTTGACTTTCTCGCACCAATTAATTAAAATCTTAATCATTTCCGAGAGATTATTTGTTGAGCGATGCGAGTGATCATTTAAAATAAAACCATTTCATTAAATGTAATGTAGGTGTGCAAATAATGTCTCAAGTCTAGCGAGAAAAGAAAAGGACTCTTTTATAGAAAACTTAAGATTAACTACAATGTCCAAGGAGGACTTGATTGAACGAAGAAAGTACTAGAACCTACGAAGGTTGACTAAAAATTTGTTTTAATATTAAAGGATGGGTAGCCCCTAGTCTAGCTACTCTTTGTTGTTGGATCATGCATCTATTCTTCGATCTTTGGAGACGGGAGCTTTGCGAGATCTTCCCATCGGGACTTCTTTGTCAACTTCTGCTCAATCCGACCATTTTCATTACTGCGATGGTGGTTCATTGAACTCATGAGGCGAGTCAAATTCCATTTTGCCCACAAGGCTTGAATCACCAAACTTCGACCATGTTGATACCCGTATGTTGTTATTCCTAGGGAACGGGTTATTGATGGTGTCGGGCCCTTTAGGCACTTCTAACCTCCCTTGTTCAATCGAGACTTTGGATTGCCTTTTTCGGGGACGCAATCATCGTCGGGTGCCCGTGAGTGCGATGAAGGCACAATGCTTGGAGGTATCCACGGGAGCATTGGGGTTTTACGGGGCGATAGTTTCTCGTGGGTTCGAGGAGACCACTGCTTTAGCAAGCTATTCAAAACTTTGCTTAAGGGAACACCCAAATCCTCGGGATGTGGTTTCTTCTTTGGAGGAGAATGAACTCTTAATGCTCTTTGATTCGAGATTTGGTCGTTGACTTGGTCACCATTACGAACAGGGCTTGCGGTTTTGGTCCATTGGGGCGCTCAAGCTTGCCGCTTTGATTAACCTTTGAACCGCTCTCTTGAAGGCGTGCGGTTGTCGGTCGTGTGGCCATAATGATCATGGAAGGCGCAGTGCTTACTCATGTCGAGAGGTGCATTTGAGCTCCTTGGATGGTAGTCACGAGAGGCTCCAAAGGCCTATCCTTACTAAGCCCTTGAAAATTAAGCCCGTGGGCATCCCAAAATCATCAAAACGTTCTCGTTGCCTTAAAGGACCACCATTTCTTGGTTGCTTTTGGGTGCCATCAATTGTACACCATGCCTTCTTTCCTTTCTTGGATGTCGGAGCCGTATTGGAAGGGTAAGGTTTATAGCGGTGAGGCATGTTCGGACTCGTAGTTTTTTCCGTGCATGAACCCTTTTGATGTAATCATCGATGTAATCGTCGAGATTTGACCTTTTGTAAGACTCATTCGTGTCGAGATACACAAGATTGGTATGGTGAGATGGCCGAGTCGAGTGATCGTCGATACCCTCGTTGCTAGGCTTTCCTTGTACCTTCTTAATTGGTTCTACCCATAATCCCTTGGACGAGTCAATAGGAACATTAGGACTGCGTGACCCCGCCACAAGATTGGTATCGGCAAATGGAACCATAGTAGGAAGTACTTTGGTGGGAGGGATGACAATCGAGCATTAAAATTGTGACCGTAACCCTTCTCATAAGGCTTGGCGATTGCCGAAGATGAGGACATATGGCTCGTAATGGGTGGATACCGGGGAGCGGTGAGTGCGGATCCGAGAAAGCTTTGAAAATATGAGGTTTGAGGCATCGTAGCAGTAGAATTTGGACGTGTCTTGACCATATTGAGGAACGTGACTACAAGGGCAATGTGCATACTTGTACTTGATGGCGGGAGCAACTTGCGTAACAGTAGGGTGGAGAATTTGATGAGGAGCATTTGACCTTGTCGGACTTCCCAACCGGAGGGCGAGGTAGAGCTTGGAGGATATTGTGAATACGGTGAACTTTGATGAAGTGGTGATAAAAGCACAGTGACCCGTGTGATCTTGCGGTATCATAGGGGCGAAGTGTGCTTCGAGAGTTGGAGGAAGCAAGTGGCCCCCTACGAACCATGGAGCACGAGAAGTGAAGCTGTCCCATTCGGGATGATGATCCGAGCCGGGCCCGATGTTGTGAAGTAGTGAGCCCGGCCCCTTCCAAGGCGTGGGGCGAAAGCCAGCGGATTCAATCTGGTGGTGAGGCTGAGAGGCAGGGCGGAGTTGACCTAGATCGGTTGTTGAGGAGTATCGGGTGTAGGGTGAGATGTCTTGAAGCCCGACCAATTCAGGGCCCGATGGCCGGGCCGGGCGGGGTTTTGGGTAAGCGGCCGGCCCATTCCAAGGCGTGGGGCGAAACAGTGATTGAAACCCAAGGTGGCGAGAGCGCCGGGGGAAGTTGACCAAGATCGATACGATGCGGCGAGAGGCGAGGTGAGTGATAAGTGAGGGGATGCTTGGCCCATTAGTAGTTCCACACAAAAGGAACGGGGCATTTGATGGTAGTTGGCATGTCCGGGAGGGTAATTAGCTCCAATCTCCGCATCAATCGTAAAGGTTCCATTAGGGTGGCGAACAATTGTTATCCCACAGGTTACGACACTTTCCAATAGCGGCGATCGAGCCATCGATTCCCTTTGTTCGGCATTTTGCGGATTTTCGGGGTGCGGAGTTGTACGTCCCCACCGTTCTCCTGCGAGTTGGCCATTACGAAACTTTGAGCTGAAGCGAAGGAGGAAGCGGCGAAGTATCGACCGGAATTGCGAGATGAACAAGCGGTGACCGGGGTCTCGATCCAAACTTTGCTTGTGGAAGGCCTGAGAGGTGTGGTTCGGACTCGGGAAGCGGAACGGTTTGGTGTTTGGGCTGCAGGCTCATGCAATATGCGATTATTTGTTCTTGTTTACTTAAAACGTATTTTATTAACCTAATCGGTTGGAAAAGATTGCTCTTCTTTTCGCAAACTACTCTGGATCTGGATCGGTGGGCCCCATCACTACGTCTATAAGCCCCTCGTATTCCACCTGTATTTCGACTTCCCGGGCGGACAACCGGGCGAGGGTCCTATAGGGCAAGCGGGTCCCACCGGCCGAAAGAGAAACGATCCTACCGATCGGCGGGTAATCGAGTCTTAACGAGCGTTCAATGTAAATTACGGACAAGGCGACGTCAAAGTCAAGATCATGTACGAGGGCTCGACAAAAGTCGGCATGATTTTGGGCCAGATGAGCGTCCATAATTGATCTTGACTTGTCGTCGGTTAAGCCGTAATTAGGCATGGAATAATCGTTAATCCTTGATGACTCGGTGTCATCTTTGGGAGTCAATGTATAATTTGTGCCGATCGAGTCTAAGTCAAGGCGCCGGTCAATATCTTGGTCAAAGTCTGCGGCGGAAAACCGGCATGACTCAGGCGATTAGGGACCCGAAAGATATTGAGTCGGTATGCCGACAAAGGCTTGAAAGGAAAGGTCTATACAACGACGGGGCATGACACGGACCCGGACTAAAAACCAGCCGGGTCTCGGACAAAGTGTGTCACGGACAAGTGCATGGTCGACACGAGGCTCCATGGGATGTTTGGGTAGTCCTGTGCTCATCAGAGCGTAATAAGACCAAACGGACCGCGACAAGGATTTCCGGGTTAAGGGCGTAGTGTGCGGTGTACGGTCAACGTGCGCGTAGTGTGCAAGCGATCTATCTTCTTTTACGAGTAAAATAGAAATTTTTTTTATGTGTCTTAAAAGGCATGATGCATGATTTTTTTTAAAGTTTTTTTGAAAATTTTTTTATTTATTTTTTTGAAATGAAATGAGCAAATAAGCACATAAACACAAAAATTCCGACGATTAGGGACTTTATTTCCGACGGATCAATATTTTGACTTTTCAGGCGGCCAAAAACAAACACGAAAAGCGTGCAAAAATCAACACACACAAACAAAGGATTTTCAAATGTTGAGACGGAAGCTTGACCCTCAAAAGTTTTCTTTTTCTTTTTTTGAAAAGATAAAACTTGTTAGTCCCAGTAATTCGCCCTTTGTGATGTACCCGATTTTTTCTTGAAAATCAAACGGAGTCGCCACGCCATTTTTGTTTTAAGGGCCAAAACTTTGAAAAAAAGCCCGAGATCAGAAATTTAGGTTCGGAGGTCATGTTACGCGTCGGGAAGGACGTTAGTGTGCACCCGACGCGCCTCGCAAAACGAGTCTTCCAAACATTTGAAATCCTTTGTTGTGTGTGTGTGTGTGTGTGTGTGTTTTGGCCAAAATAAGTTGAAACTGAGGTAAGTAAAAATTGGGAACTCTTTTTAAGGCTTTAAACTGATCCCATGATTTTTGGGTGATTTTGGGTTGAGATTTGGCACTCAGAAGATTTTTGGAAATTGAAAACCATTTCTGCCAGAATGAAAAAGGCAGTTGACCTTTGACTTTGAAATGGACTTTAGGGCTTGAAAACTCCAGAATCTGGGAAAAGTCCGGGAATGAAAAATGTTCAAAACACCTTAAAAAAGGTTTCTGTAAAAGAACTTTTCATTTTGGAGATGATTTGAGGGGTCAAAACCTTCTGGAAATCTCAGATCTGAAATCTGGATTTCCAGAAGCTGATGAACTGGCCTCTGAAAGAAAAATTGAAAAAAGGAGTTTTACTCACGCAAAAAATAAACTAAAAATATGTCTGGAAAGCTCTGGTTGTTGGCTACAAAAAGTGTTTTGTAGTCAACACCAAATTCAAGTTCATCTGTGTCCAAAAATTAAGACCATGGACTGAGGTCTGAGAAAATTGCTACTGGACAGCAACTTCTCAAGAAAGAAAATATGATTTTAAGGGGTTTTGCATCCATGCTTGTCCCCATTTCCCTAGGTTTTGGTTAGTGATCACTAGACATTTTAGTGGTGAATCAACTATACCAAACCATCCTTGAAGTACATTAGGACTAAGCATTTCATTTGCTTAGGGAGGGGATTTTACCCTTTGAAATCAAGATTTAGTGCTTGAAAATGGTTTTTAGGGTTTTGAAAGTGCATTTTTGCAAGTAAGAAAGAAGAGCTTTGAAAATAATGTTGATCTTTGTAGAAGATCATCCATGGAGATGGTCTTCCATGGTGATCTTCTTAGATCTAGAGAAAAAAGATGAAAGAACTACATTTTGTAGTTTGAAGATGCATGCATGGATGAGATTTAGGGTTAGGAAGAAGAGGGTTTACCAATCTTCCTTGTGTTCTTGAGTGTTTGGCTTGAGTGTATGAGTGTTTTAGGGCTTGAATATGAGAGTGAGTGGATGAGTATGAGTTGGGAAAAGATTGGAGAGAAAAAGGTGACAATTCTTGAAGAATTCTCACTTTGTTTTCTCTCTATATTTCCTTGAGAACCGTTGCTATTGTGTTCTTCCTCCTTATTTACGTATTTGGAGGGCTCAATTTATAGCCCTCTGAAAATAACAAACGTATCCGCGCGGACAAGGTCGGTAGGCGTGCCTTTGTTCATTAATTACGGCTCCGGCCTTGGACGGGAAGAATAAAAATTCAAAAAAACCAAATTAACAGCCAGTTTTTGTGTTTCCAGCCTTTCTATTTATGGTTTTATTCTTTTGTTTTGCTTTTTAAGATGCTTTTCTTGGTTTAACTTCATTTGGCAATGCCCATTCTACCCTCCCTTTGTTAGAAATGTTAGGATAGTTAGGAATTGTTAGAAATGTTATAACTTTCGTTAATTTTATAACGAAAATTCTAACAAGCTCAAATTGGAGCACTTACACGGTGCGAATTTAACGAAGTACCGATATAAAACACGTTTTCCTAATCTTAGAAAAAAACGCGTTTTTGTAAGACCAACTCAAATAACGAAGAATAATTACGTCAAATTTACAAAAAGAGTAGTGGATTGATAAGGATATAAAAGATCTTAGTATGTTAAATCATCATATCTTCGTCAATCAAATATTATATATTTTATCTTATTTTAGTGATTGTGTATATCCAACATAAATATTGTGTATATCAAAATATTTAATTGTATAGATTTAGGAAATTATCTCTCATTGTAACTCTATTGTAATGCTTTATAAATATTTTACCTCTTTGTTATTAATAAGATTGAGTCATACGCCCTTGAACTATCTCTCGTGTATAAATTGACTTTATCTAACCATCTTTTATTCTATTAAGGTATTAGAGCCATGTAGATCCTTATCATAAATCTTCGCGGCAAAATCCTAAGCGGTTCCACCACAACACCACCAAGCATACGCTCTCCTCCTTCCACACCACCGTCGGCAATACCCAGCTGGCGAAACCCGCTATTCGAACGATCTATTCTCTACAGAAACCTTCGCGGCAAAACCCTAACCGTCGCCCTACCCGAACACCACCGCATGCTTTCGCGGCTTGCTACACATGAGCTACGCACTCTCCTATGTCTCCGCCCTCCATATATCACCATTGGAAATCAGTACGCCGACCCCTTGTCGTATCTGACAACACTTTGAATGGCCGCTACTTCCGATACTCTTCCCTTATTGGCCAAACTAAAGCCCCATTCTTCACTTTTTCTTTAAAAAAACACCGCCTACGCCCAAAGCAACCCAATCACCTCGGCACTTAACTTGATAATTGGAAGCCCTTTGCATCTTATGGCTTCCACTCCCAGGCTCTCAGAAACCTTCTACACACTGACCCAGTTATCGTGTCTTACCACCTCCAATGACAACAACCCAGTTTATTATTGAAACAAAACTATTTGGCGCCCCACTGGCACCACCACCCTTAGCCTCGCATACGTCTCGACCCCGATGTGCCTGTCCAAACCCTTTCCCCCTACCACACCAACACGAAACACCTCCTTATAACCCTTAACCTGATCGACCTCCTACCTCGAAACCACATTTGTCCCTAACTCCTGACCAACTATTGCGACTTCGTATGCGATCACATCCAGCTTATTTGCATCCGCGAACCCGCTGACCCGACCGCGTGATGCGGCCTGCGATGTTATCACCACCGGAACTCCACCTGCACGTTCGAGTACATATCCAACTCCACCAGCTCACAAAAGTGTTATTCGTCTCATCACTATTTCAAGATTGAAGCTTATCACACGGAGCGTTCATCGTCTGGGGGCGTGATAAGGATATAAAAGATCCTCAAAAGTATCTTTATCGACATATATTTTCATCACAACAATATTACTCCCTAAATGCCTCAAGGTTCCTCCTTTCCCTTTTTAGGAATTCGTCCCTGACTTCAAGGTTCCGCTTTCTTAAATGGAAAGTTTTTCATATATTTATACCCTGTATAAATACAAGTATATTTACAAAAAAATGGGTCATATCTACAGCACATAAAGTTAACATATTTACAAAAAAAACCAATCATTAACTTACTATTTCCTCCCACTCATTCTCTCTCCTATTAAATATTTTTAAGCTTTTACATTCTACTCTCCTATTCTCTA